>PVKS010022504.1:0-33644 GCA_004027875.1 Aplodontia rufa | reverse complement strand
AGGTAAAGGTGGACATGTGGTTCTAGGTATACATTCCATCAATATATACAGAATTTTTTTTCTAAAAGGAACAAGTTTTTTTTTTAAACCACTCTTTTTTTTTTTTTAAAGAGAGAAGGACAGTGAGAGAGAGAGAGACAGAGAGAGAGACATAATCAATTTTTATTGAGTTTTTCACATGGCTTTCGTTGTTGTGTACGTGGGTTGCTGGGGTTTGAACCTGTGTACTTGCACATGTCGGGCAAGCGCCACAACCACCGAGCTACTGCTCCAGCCCCGAACTATACATGTTTTGACAGTGGTATTACTTTGGAGAGAAATTGGGAGAGAGTGTGTCCTACAGTTTATACTTTTTAGCCATGTAAAAGTATTTTATATTTAAAAATTAAATGTAAAAAAATGAGAAAATAGTACAATCATTTGTTTTTTCTGAGTTTTTTTTTCCTTCTTCTTTTTTTTTTTTTTTTTTTTGGGGGGGGTGAACAGGGTCTTACTAAGTTGCCCAGGCTGGTCTCAAACTTGTGATCCTCCTGCTTCAGCCTCCAGAGTAGCTGGTATTTCAGGCATGTGCCTCAATACCTGGCTGTTTCTTCTCTGAATAAAGGAAAACTAAAAAATGTGTTTCTTTGTTTTGTTTTGTGGCAATGGGGATTGAACCCAGCAGTGCTTTACCAGAGATCTACATCCTCAGTCTTTTTTATTTATTTATTTATTTTTGATAAGGGTTCACTAAATTACCCAGGTTGGCCTCAACCTTTCGATCCTTCTGCTTCAAGTCCTGAATATCTGGGATTACAGGCATATGCCACTTTAAATATTTAAAAAATTTTATCTGGCTTCTGGAAAAAATCAGCCAGAGTATGTATATGTATATGGTCTCTTGGTAGTGAAAGACTCTAAAGCCCAAGAAACAGCTGGGGAATAGCTCAGCGGTACAGCAATTGCCATGCATGCATAAGGCCCTGGGTTGATCCTCCACATCACAAAAAGAAAGAAAGAAAAAAGATTAAAGCCTCCAAAAACAGAACCTACAAAGGAAAAGATGTTAGAAAGTACTCTCTATAATGAAGGAAGTGCTGTAAACTGACAGCACCTTTCTGAAGAATCCTTCTATTAAATTCTTAAATGTCCACATTGTTCATACTCTACCAGGATTCAATGCTAGGAACACATTTTACCAAATACTTTCTGAAGTACATAAAGGTAGATGCAAAAGAATGTTTACTGTAGTGGTTTACATTAAAGAAAAACTAGGCCAAGCATGGTGGTACACATCTATAACCCCAACTACCTGGGAAGCTATAACAGGATGATTCCAAGTTTAAGACCAGCCTCAGCAATTTAGTAAGGCCCTAAGCAATTTAGCAAGATCCTGGGGTTTTTTTGTTTGTTTGTTTGTTTGTTTAAGAAAGAGGGACAGTGAGAGAGAGAGAGAGAAAGAATCAATTTCATTTAGTTTTTTCATGTGGCCTTCATTGCTCTGACACACTTGGCTGTGTACACAGTGCTAGTGTTTGAACTGACGTCCTCACACATGCCAGGCAAGAGCCATAACCACTGAGCCACCACTCCAGCCCCTAGTAAGATCCTGTTTAAAAAACAAAACAAAACAAAAATACAGCTGGGGATGTAGCTTAATGGTAAAGTACTCCTGGGGTCAATCCACAGTACCAACAAAATAAAAATAAGGGCTGGAGCAGTGGTTGAATGGTTCAAGCACTTGCCTGTCATGTGTGAGGACCTGAGTTCAAATCCCAGCACCACATACACAACTAAGTGTCAGAGAAACAAAGGCCAGATGAAAAAATAAATAAAATTAATTTTCTCTTTCTCTCATACTGTCTCTCTCTCTCTTTAAAAAAATTTATTTTTTATTAGAAGAATATAGAAATACAGTTGAGGGGGAAACATTATCAAAACATTAGCAATCAATGGATATAAACTTTGTTATTGAGGGGAAAAACCAGATCATGGATAACCACCTTGGATTTTACCTATTGTAATTTCCCCCAGAATAAAAAAAATTTAAATAAATTAATTAAATTTTTAAAAAAGAGGCTGTAGTGTGGCTCTGTGGTACAGCATGTGTTTAGCTTCCACAAGGCCTTGGGCCCTGGGTCAATCCTGAGTATAACAAAAAAAGAAAAGAGGTTAGTTATAATTTTATTAAAATGAGTACATTTGGCCTGACATAGTGGAACACACCTTGTAATCCCAGTGGCTCAGGAGGACTGAGAGTTCAAAGCCAGCCTCAGCAACTTAGCAAGGTCCTAAATAACTTGGGGAGACTCTGTCTCAAAATCTCAAAATAAAAAATAAAAAGGTCTGGGGATGTGGCTCTGTGGTAGAGTACTGCAGGATTCAATCCTCACTACCACAAAAAAAGATTTGTGCATGGTGGGTAAATTATAACTCAATAACTGCTATCATAAACATATCATAAATTGATGCTATGACAGCTCTTAAACATATGAATCCATGTTCAACCTATCAAGCCAAATGTATATTAAAACTATGAAATACCATTTTTATCTATCAAAGTGGCCAAAGTAAAATATTTGGCAATGTACTCCACTGGTGAAAATGTCAGTAAATAGAGATTTGCACATAATGCTTGGGAGGACAAGATGGAAATAGTGCTAGGAAAGGCAATTTGGAAATCATTCTCGCATTTTTAAGTACATACATTTAATGACTTCCAGTTTTGTTTTTTTTTAAGAGAGAAGAGAGAGAATCAATTTTATTTTTAAAAAATTTTCATCTGGGGACTGGTGCAGTGGCTCCATGGCTCAGTGATTATGGCACTTGCCTGGCATGTGCAAGTATGCAAGTTCAAACCCCAGCACCAAGTACACAACAAAGTCTCGGAGGAACAGAAGTCATGTGAAAAACTAAATAAAAATTGCTTCTTTCTCTATCATCATCCCCTCTTTCCTTAAAAAAAAAAAAAAAATCATCTGGCCTTTGTTTCTCACTGCTCCAGCCCATGACTTCCACTTTTTTTTAAGAGAGAGAAACATGGCCTGAAGTGGTGACTCAGTGGTTACGGTTGGTTACGGTGCTTGCCTGGCATGTGTGAGGACACAAGTTCAAATCCCAGCACCATGTATGCAACAATGTCTCGGAGCAACAAAAACCACATGAAAAACTAAAATTGTTTCTCTCTCTCTTACTGTCAGAGAAAGAAAATCAGTTTTTATTTTCTGCTAAAAGAAAAGGAGAGAGGGACAGGAGATGGAATGGTGGCTTAGTGGTTATGGCGCTTGCAAGGCATGCATGAGGACCTGGGTTTGAACCCCAGCACCAAATATACAGCTAGGTGTTGGAAAAACAAAAAAAGAAACCATATGAAAAAATGAATAAAATTGACTCTCAGTCTCTCATTCATACTTTCTCTTTAAAAAAAAAGTTGGAAAAAAATGTATCCTGTATACAGAGTGCACATAGGCAAAATACATACATACCATACAATTGTTTGGAATAGTAAATGATTAGAACAACCCTAAATGCCCATCAATTTCATCAGGGGCCTGGTAAAGAAATTATGGTATATCTCTACAACAAATTATACAGATGTTAAAAAGAATGAAATGGACCTGTATGTATTGATATTGAAAGATCTCCAAGATTCAATGTGAGTTAAAAAGTAAGCAAGGCATAGGACCATACATACAGTATGCTATCATCCGTGTAAAAAGGAAAAAAAGGGGCGGGGCGGGCTCAGTGGTTGCAGCACTCCGAGCGCAAGGACTCAAGTTCAAACCCCAGCACCACATACACAGTGAAGTGTCAGAGCAACAAAGGCCAAACGAAAAACTAAATAAAGTCGATTCTCTCTTTCTCTCTCTCTCTCTCTCTCTGTCCCTCCCTCTTTAAAAAAAAAATAATACAAATGTATAGTGTTTTTGGAAGAGTCCACAGAAACTGATAACAGTTACCTCCTTTTATTTATTTTATTTACAACAGGCATTGAATACAGGAGCACTTTACCGCTGAGCTGAGCTATATACCCAGACCTTTTTTTTATACATATTAAGACAGCATCTTGCTAAGTCACTAAGGCTGACCTGAAACTTGCGATCCTCCTGCATCTACTTCCTGAGTGACTGAGATTACAGGCATATGCCATGGTGCCTGGCAACAATTACCTTCTTATAGGAGAACTAGGTGGTTAGGGAAGACAGAACAAAGCAGGATTACTTTTCCTTGAATACTTTTCTCTGTCATTTGAATTTTGTCACCTATGCATACAAAACTTAATCAAAAATTAAATTAAAAGCTGGACACTTGGGAGGCTAAGGCAGGAGGATCACAAATTCAAAACCAGCCTCAGCATATTAGCGAGGCCTTAGGCAACGCAGTGAGACCCTGACTCAAAATAAAAAATAAAATGGGTTGGGGATGTGACTCAGTAGTAAAGTTCCAGTGGGTTCAATCCTTGGTACCAAAAGAAAAAAAAACCCACCTCTGAGTTCAATTCCCCAATGTTGAAAAAATAGAAAAATAAAAATAATGAATAATAAATAATATAAATATATTGCTAAAAATAAAATTATTTAGACATATTTAATGGGGCTAGGGGTGCTGCTCAATGGTAGAGAACTTTCCTAGCAAGTGTGAGACTCTGGGTTCAATCGCCAATACCACAAAAATATTTTATAAGAAAATTGTAGGGCTGGAGTGGTGGCTCAGTGGTTTCGGCGCTTGCCTGGCAGGCACGAGGACCCGGGTTCAAACCCCAGCACCATGTACACAACTAAGGGTTGGAGCAACTAAGGCCATGTGAAAAACTAAATAAAGTTGTTTCTCTCTTTCTCTGTCTCTCTCACTGTCCCTCTCTCTTTAAAAAAAAAATTAAAAAAAAAAAGAAAATTGTAATAAGTGAAATAATCATGATATTTTATCAGTGGAGAATATGAGTTACAAAAATACATAGGGGTGCGTGTATAGCTTAGTGGTAGAGTGAATGCTTAGCATGTTCAAGGACCTGGGTCCATCCTTAGCACCAAAAAAATTTTTTAATTATATATATATGTATATATATATATGCATTTATACACATACATCCATGTGTATATATATATACACATATACACATACACATATATATAGTTTGTGATACAATTTTATTCAAATTTATGTGTGTATCTATCTATCTATATATATATGAAAAAAATAAATACATCAAATTACTAACAGTGCTTTTGTTAGGGTGATAAGATTTGGGCGATTTTTAGTTTCTTCTATAATTGTAATGCCCCTCAATGCTTCTCCCAGCCAGTGGCCAGGAACCAAAAATAAACAAAACAAAAAATCCTCTCAGACGAATGACCCTCATCTTTTTCCCACAATGATCTCTATCCATGCTTCAATTAGGCATCTAGCCAAAGGAGATTAAATATGACTCGCAAGCCAGGCTTGTCCCTCCCTTCTTTGCTCCTGGGAACACAGGCACCAACTCACCACACACCCACACCCACATCCACACTCACTCAAAACATTCCCAGTTGTAGGATTCCAGAAAGCTCCACGGATGCAGTAAAATGGAGGGTGCTCTCCAAATGCTGAAGATAATTATTGCCCGAGGGAACCCTCCTTTTTCCTTAACTGAGCCTGGGAAGAAGGAATAGAGCAGAGAGAAGGAAAAAGGAAAGGTCTCTCAGACCTGTGAGGACAAAAAAAATTAATAAAAAATAAATCCAAGCACTAAAAATAGGTGCACTTAATAATTTCATGAGCAGGAAAAGGCATGTTACATGCTTGTGATTTCAGGGGTTCTGGGAAGACCTCCTAACTTCCTCCCTACTGTTGGTTGGGCCCTTAAATTCCAAAGCTAGGGCTGGAGTGGTGGCTCCGAAGTTACAGCACTTGCCTGGCAGATGCTAGGATGCGGGTTCGAACCCCAGCACCACATACACAACGTTGTGTCAGAACAACAAAGGCCACATGAAAAACTAAACAAAATTTGATTCTCTCTCTCTCTCACTGTCCCTCTCTCTTTAAAGAAAAAAAAAATTCCAAAGCTAGCTCTTTACTTCTTTAAGATTTTTATTCCTGTTAAAGTGCATATTTCTTCTAATTTTCTATGGATGATTCTAAGGATGAATTAATTTCTACTTTTTTCTGTCTCTAGAGTAATCACATGAGAAACACCACCCTTATTTGCATCTCTCATTACTCTGTAGTATATTGTGGGGGTTCCTTATGAGAATGTGGAGGAGTGCATACTTATCTAGCAAAGACCATTTCTTTTTCTTTCTTTCTTTCTTTTTTTTTAATTTTGAGACAAGGACTCACCAAGTTGCTTAGGGCCTCACTAAGTTGCCAAGGCTGACCTCCAAGTTTTGAATCTCCTGCTGCCTTAGGCTCCCAAACTTCTGGGATTATAGGCAGGCATGTTCAGGACTGGTTCAGGAAAAAGGCTTTTTTTTTTTGGTACTGGGAATAGAATCTAGGGGTACTTAACCACTGAACCACATCCTCAATGAATTTAGTTTTTATTTTGAGACAGGGTTTCACTAAGTTGCTTAGGGCCTCACTAAGTTGCTGAGTCTAACCTTGAACTTGTGATCCCTCTGCCTCAGACTCCCCAGTCATTTGCTGATATTACAGGTGAAGGCTATTTCTTTTCTTTTCTTTTTTAAAGAGAGGGGAGAGGGAGAGGGAGAGAGGGAGAGAGAGAGAGGGAGGGAGAGAGAGAGAGAAAGGGAGAGAGACAGACAGAGGGAAAGAAAGAGAATTAATTTTATTCGTTTTTTTTTTTTTTTTTTTGATCTGGCCTTTGTTTCTCTGACACTTAGTTGTGTGTGTAGTGCTGGGGTGTGAACAGTGCATGCTAGGCAAGCGCTCCAACTGCTGAGTCACCACTCCAGCCCCTGAAAGCCATTTCTTAATGTCCCTCTCCCCTGCTTCTGCCCAGGCCATTCCACAGATTGCAGATCACCATCTAGATCCAGAGTTTCTTTTCCTTTTTCGTGATTTCGGTTTTTTTTTTTTTGTTTTTTTTTTTTTACCAGGGATTGAACTCAAGGGCATTTAGTCACTGAGCCACATTTCCATTTCCAACTCTTTCTATTTTTTATTTTAAGACAGAGTCTCAGGGGCTGGAGCGGTGGCTCAGCGGTTATGACGTTTGCCTTGCATGCGCGAGTACGCGGGTTCAAACCCCAGCACCACGTACACAATGAAGTGTGTGAGCAATGAAAGTCCATGAAAAACTAAATAAATTGATTCTTTCTCTCTCTCTCTCACTGTCCCTCTCTCTTTCTTAGAAAAAAAAAAAAAAAAAAAAAAAAGACAGTCTCACTAAGTTGCTTTGGGCCTCACTAAATTGCTGAGACTGACCTTGAACTTGCAATTCTCCTGCCTCAGCCACTGTGATTATAGGCATGTGCCACTATGCCTGGCTTTAGATCCAGTTTCTAGAAGGCAGGAATCCCTTCTAAATATCCAATTCCAGAGTCCCTGGCCCACAGGACATTCTTCATAAATATTCATTAAATAAACATAAACATTTATGAAGAAGAAAAAAACATACTAGGGTCCTGGAGCCAATTTTTAGCTTGTAGGGAGAAAACATACCTCACCTTTTTTTTTCTTTGAGACACAGTCTTTCTATGTTGTCCAGGCTGGTCTCAAATTCCTGTGCTCAAATAATGTTCTGGCCTCAGCCTCTTAAAGAGTTGAGACTACAGATACATCATGGTGGGCTCAACCTCTCTCTTTTTTTTTTTTTTCAAAGAGAGAATCAATTTTATTTAGTTTTCATGTGGCTTTAGTTGCTCTGACACTTCATTGTGTATGTGGTCCTGGGGTTTGAATCCGAATATTCGTGCATGCTAGGCAACAGCCATAACTGCTGAGCCACTGCTCCAGTCCCTCAACCTCTAGCTCTTATTGAGAATTTATTATGTACCTGTCACTGTGCTAAGAAGTTTGTATATATTGTTTCATTTAATGAGCATAATAATCTTAGGAGGTAGGTATTGTTGTTATCCCATTTTATAGATGAGGAAACTGAGGTCAATTAGTTTGCCCACAGCCACACATCTGAGAAATGATAGAGCACAGTTTCAAATCCAACCAATCTGATTCCAGACCCACCCACACCCAAAGTGATCAGAGAACCTAAATGTCAACCCTGCATCAGATCCTTCTCATGGCTTTTTGCTCCCCTCCTCCTCAAGGCCCCCGTTTTGGGCATTTCTCTAAGCATTTGTGGATGGAACTAAAGGCTTTATCACTCCCTTTTTCCAAACTCAATCCCATTTTCAGAAATAGGCTGTTCTCCCATCCATTCTTTCAGAAGGACCGTTCCTTACCCTCTCCACCTCCAAATAATTGAATACCCTGCAAGTTGGCACAATGTCAGGGACCAAAGACCTGTTCCATTAGAAATACTCTAGGAAGCCAGGTGTGGTGGCTGTAATCCCAGCAGATTGTGAGGCTGAAGCAGGAGGATTGCAACATGAATTCAAGGTCAGCCTCAGCAACCTAGTGAGACCCTAAGCAACTTGTGAGACTCTGACTCAAAATAAAAAATATAAAGGACTGGGGATGTGACTCAGTGGTTAAGCACCCTGAGGGTTCAATCTCTGGTATTGGAAAAGAAAGAAAGAAAACAAGCAAGCAAGCAAGCAGGCTAGAGCTGTGGCTCAGCAGTATCAAGCGTGCCTGATACTGGCATGCATAAGGACCCAGGTTTGAACCCCAGCACCACATATACAACTGAGTGTCAGAGAAACATAGACCAGATGAAAAATTAAATGGAATTGATTCTCTTTTTTTCTCTCTCTCTCATTTTCCCTCTCTCTCTTTAAAAAATAAAAAAAGATAAAAAAGAAAGAAATACTTCAGGAGTCTCTCTACCTTAGGAATACCTTAAGACAGATCTCTCTCCCAGCCCTGCAGGCCTCTGGGCCTCATGGCCTTCTCCAGAGGGCTTCTCCTCTTTGTCAATCTGGGCTCTGTTCTTTAACCTACTCAAAATCTCTTTGTCATCTTCTTGTCCATTTGTGTAGGAAAGGTCCAGCAGTGTGCTGTAGTTTTCCATCATGTGTGCTGATTAAAGCTAATGGGGGACCTAAGATTAGGGTCCTGAAGATAACCAAGCTGTTCAACTCTCAGTAAAGTACTTGGTAGAACCGAACTTCAAGTGCCAGCCTCAATTTCCATGGTGACACCCCTGGGGATTGTTGCCATGGTAATGCTGGCCACAGTGAACACTACTTTCCTTCTCCATTTTCCATAATGAGACTCCCCCAAACTCTTCAGATATCAAAAGAATCCAAGGCTATCCCAAACCATACTGTCTGCTCCAATAATCCTGAGGATCTAGTCTAGCTTTTCCAAACAAGGTTTATGATGGTCCTGTTTTCTTGCTTTTCTCCTTCTCCTTCTCCTTCTCCTTCTCCTTCTCCTTCTCCTTCTCCTTCTTCTTCTTCTTCTTCTTTTTTTTTGTACTGGGGATTGAACCCAGGAGTACTTAAAAACTGAGCCATTTCCCAGCCCTTTTTATTTTTTTATTTTGAGACAAGGTCTTCCTAAATTGCTTAGGGCCTCACTAAGTTGCTGAAGTTGACTTCGAACTTGTGATCCTCCTGCCTTAGCCTCGGGAGCTGTTGGGAATATAGGCATGCTCCACTGCACCCAGCCCTTGCCTCTTTAAGAACCCACTTAACTTTTGGGAGACCTGAGGGAGTTAGCTTATGGACACTTGAATGACAGAGAGGGAGCGTAAGTGTGTGTTCTCAATGTCATCCCTTCCACATCCGATATGGATGCGGCAGCCCAGAGAGTAAACACAGAGACACTGCAAAGACAGATGCAAAAAATTCAGAGAGATACTTAAGTGGGTTCAGTGGGGAAAAAAAACCACATTGGGATTCTAAGTGTACAAAGGGCAAAACAAGACATATACCCCAGATAATGACCCAGATATCCTTCCACTATGATTCAGGCCATTAACTTTGGCTACCTCCAGTCCCCAGATTCCTGGGAGAAGCTGGAGGAGTGCAGGAGAAATAAGGTGCACACAGCTGTCTCTTCAGCCGATCCTTCTACTCTCTGCAACCAGGAATGAAGAAACATAAAGGCCTCTGCAGCCCAAGACAGCTGCAGTGCAGCAAAGGTGAACAGGAGAGCTGTCACAAGAGGGAGAAGGGGCTGGCTTTGGAGAGGTTATTCTTTCTCCCCCTCCTTCACTCTTCCCTCACCTTCCCAGACATCCTAAAGCAGCTTCCTTCGCTGTTCATCAGACAGTTCCCCACACGCTAGGCCCCAAAGAGAGCAAGAGGTGAAAAGAGGAAAAGGGGTAGGAGATGTTATTTCCTAGCTGGGACCCTCAAGGATCTCATAGCGGTGCATACCTATAATCCCAGTGATTTAGGAGGCTGAGACAGGAGTTCAAGGCCAGTCTTAGCAACTTAGTGAAGCCCTCAGCAATTTAATGAGACTGTCTCAAAAATTTAAAAATAAAAATAAAAAATAAAAAGTGCTCCTGGGTTAAATATCCAGTGCCAAAAAAAAAATCATATCTCCTATAGCCCTCATTTCACTCAAGGAAGAATTAATAGTAAGTCCTAGAAGGCAAATTCCAGGGACATTGCCTGAGACAAAATGGCCCCCTGTAAGCATTTATCTTGAGTGAGAGACTGACAGGAAGGCCAAGACAAGAGAAGATATAGAGTGAAACAAAAGTAAAGACCCATAAATATCAGGCAGAATAGACAAGGAAATATCAGCTGTGGAGCTAAGATAGAATCTGAACTGGCAGAGGACCTGGGTTTCTCGCCAGCTCTCCTTCCTCCCATCTCCTCCAGTGTCTGTCCTTTTTGCTGGGCTAACTGGACAGATCAACACTTCAATCTCTTCTCTCAACATCTCCCCCTAACTTGTCCCACACACCAGGATAGCCCAAACAGCTTAAAGAAGTCACCTCAGACTCATTGGAAAATTCTTCTAGAACAACCTTTTGAAACAAGGAAGTTACACTTAAAGTGGAAACCTTTTGTAAATTTGCTCCCCATGACCAGCCACCTTAATATCTTAAGTGGACCTCAAGCTCCAACTCCCATAGCTACAGCCTACTGTCCTGGCTACTCAGAGGGACCCCCAAGGGTTAATCTGGTCAGACTGCAAGGCCTGAGGTCCCTGAGGCAAAAGAAACAGTGGTCTTCCAGAAGCACACACTCATACAAACACATTTACATACTTACACATACATCTATAAACATATATTCAAGGTAAAAGTACCACTGGAGTTCAGGGTGTGGATAAGGATGGGGACAGCCTGGGGGTGGTGGACTGGGGCACTCCCTAAAGCATGTTTACAAAAAGTCGGACTCTCACTCTCACTGACTCAGAAGGCCCAGGCATCCTCCCCGTTTTTCCTTCATTCCTTTAATAAGCATGTTTCCAGGTGCTCTGTGTCAAGCAAGCACTGTGAATCAAAGATACATAAGAAACACCCCTGACCTTGAGGAGTGCTCTCAAAATGCCCCTCCCTTCTCAAACTGGCAATAATATCCTAGCTCAGCACCCCTCAAGCCCTACAGGATTTGACACCCAAATCTTCTCATGCCACACACAGCCTGAAGGTTCGACCAACCTAGGAAAGGTGAGTGAACAAGGCCTAGAAACTCCCTTTGGACCATCACAGAAGGTCCAGAACAGAAATCTGGGGAGACAATGTGATATGAAGGAAATGGTGGAATCAAAGATTTAGTTTCAAACTATGGATTCTCAGCATGACCTTGAGAAAATCATTCAACTTCTTTTGGCCTCAATCTCCTCATCTGTAAAATGGAAATATCAATGCTACTTTGGTGTGTTTCTCAAAGATTCAATACCAGACATAAGGGTAACAAGTAAATGATAAATATTAATTCTTCTCAAGATCTCTTCTATGGGTAGAGGCTATCATGATGAGGTAAAAGTCAATTGCTAATTTTTATTGGATCATCAAAAGGAAGGATGAATAAGCAAGTATGCATTACAATCTCAGGGTTTGAAATATTACTTGGGGAGGACGGCTGAAGAGTCTGAAATCCTCTTCCTATTGCATGTGGGATGGAAAGGCAGATAAGTCCTTAGTGTTCCAGAGGCTCCCCCCAAAACTGGGTGTGGCATCCATGTATCTCTTTCCCAGAAAACCCTTTATCAGATCTGCCCCAACCCCTAACTATTCGCTGTAATTACTTCAAGGGATGAGAGTGGTCTTGGTCCTAGAGCCCACTCCCATTTACAGAAACTGGACTGCCCACATCCCTTCTAGCCCATCCACTATCCTTCTGCCTCCCTTCCTGGGAGGTAAGGGTAGAGACCTGAGCCAATAACAAAGGGAAGACGCGCTTTCCCTGAGGGAGAGAGAAAACAGCAGAAAAACACCGGACTGGCTGTAAGGGGTGGGGACAAGGCTGAGAGTAGCAAAGGGGAGTTGGGTGTCCGAGGGCCAGGAAGGAGGCCCCTTCCACTCCGCAGACTTGGCTGCCGGCCTAGCCCGGCCACACCCTGTCGTCCTGATGCAGGGGAGAAAAGGAGGGGCTGCGGTGAAGAGGAGAGGATGGGGGTTGAGCGGTGGGGAGGGGGCGCAGAGTGACAGGCAAAGGCTAAGCTTTGCAGGGGAGACGATTCAGCCTCCTGCCAGCTACCCGAATTCCCTCCCAGAGAAGCACTCACCCCAATAACGACGCTGTCGTCTCCTTGGAAAATGGGGATGAACTTGTCTCCCCGCAGAATCTCCGCCTGGTTCAGGGGCCGAAATCGGCAGAGAACCTTGATGCTGCATTCGTTGTTAGTCTCCGCCATGGTGGTCGCCGGCGTATTGCTGGGGCACTTCTCGGGTTGCAGGGATGGTGTGCGCTCCGGAGGAGGGGTCGCTCAGCTGAGGCCGAGAGGGAGGACAGGTGCTCAATCTCTGGGGCCGAGAAAGCAGCAGGGGCTCCCGGTCCAAGGCTGGGGAGCAAGGCCGGGCCGCGCTTTCTATCTGCTGCAGCTCTGGGCTGCAGGCAACCTGGGCGTCGTGGTCCTCGGTCGGCGCTCAGCCTCTCCGCCCCTCGCGCTGCAGCCTCGCTGCGGGCCTGGGCGGGGCGCGACCAGGCGGGGGCGGGGGCGGGGCTTCCTTCGCAGGGGGCGACGCGGCTGTTTGACCACCGAAAGGTGGGGCCTGGCCACACTACTGGCCTTCTTCCCCCGCCCCTAACACTCAGAGATAACCTTGCCCTCACCCTTTCCCCACCCGACTCACTCACTGCATCCTACCCCCGCGCCCCGGACCTGTTCGTTCCTCCCTCAGACTCCACCTCCGGGAAGGGAAGAGGGAATTGGGGTGGGACTGTCTAGAGAAGATCCACAGGCCTGCCATTCCCTTTATTACAGGGCATCCTCCGCTTTAAGTGCCCAGTCCAACTTGAGAACACATCTCTCATTCCCCTTCCCCCCAGCCCATTCCAAACACGCATAGAAGATGGACTCCCAACCCACTCGGCCTTCAAGGACAACTGTCTGAACCCCTGTGGAGATGGGTGTCCAGATCCCGTGGTCAGCGTGAGTGTCAAGGGAGGGTCTGCAACTCCCTTCCCCTTCTACATCCCAAAGTGCACTCTCTTCTCTTCCCCAACATACACACAGGGTCCCCAGTTTGAGGGAAGACAAATTCCCATTCTATCAGAATTTGAAAACAGACCAAATTCTCATTTTTGCCTCCTAACTTGAGTCTAGGATGAAGGTGGGAAGCAGTAGGGTTATGCTGATGACTGAGTAAGGCTAGAGGGGCTGAGAGAATCTCTAGGGCAAACACCTGCATTTGGGTTTCAGGAAGGCTTAGGCACCATATGTGTGTTTCTTTTTCTTTCTTTTTCTTTTTTTTTAAGAGAGAAGAATAGTGTGAGAGAGAGAGACAGAATCAATTTTTACTGAGTTTTTCACATGGCTTTCGTTGCTCTGACAGTTAGTTGTGTATGTGGGTGCTGGGGTTTGAACCTGTGTACTTGCGCATGCCAGGCAAGCTCCGTAACCACTGAGCCACCGCTCCAGCCCCCATATGTGTGTTTCTTGACCCAGCTTCTCCCCTTTCCTGTCCCCTCTCCCTAAAAAAAGCCCAGAGATTTCATCCTTTCTCCACTTGGGTCAGTCAGACTTCTGCTGCAGCCCCTGGGCAGAACCATCCAGAAGTGGACAAATTGATCTTTATCCAGAAGCTGGACAAATTGATTTTTATCCACATCACAGTCCTCTTGTGGCCAGTGGAGAAGTGGACTGCAGAAATTGAGACTCTAGGCGAAGGGGAGGGGTGGGTGATGGAAGAAGGGAGGAAGGAATGGAGGTTCTGCTCAGAATTGTCTGAGGTCATTTAGACACTGTGGGGCAAGGGTGAGAGGCTAATGGCCTGGGAAGACTTAACACAGAAGTCAACTGAGGAGGTTACCCATGTTGGGCTTATATCTCTAACACACCTTGAATTTTTTTTTTTAAGAGACGGGGAGAAAGTGAGTGAAGCAATGTTATTAACTTTTTCATCTGGTTCGATTTCTTTGACACTTTGTTGTGTATGTTGTGCTGGGTTTTGAACCCAGGTTCTTGCATCTACTAGGAAAGCACTGTAACTGCTGAGCCACCGCTCCAGCCCCTCACACTTTGAATCTTAAAGAAACTGAAGGAAAGGGGTCCAACAGAAGAAAATGAATGGGAGGCAGTGGGACTAAGGGAGAAAAAGGCAGAGGCTTGGGATGAAGCCAGGAGAGAGAATGACAATAAGTTCCAATTCAGGAACTCTCTAGTCATTTGGTTTGGCACTATTTCTAAAGGTTGCAGCATTCTGCAAGCTCAGAAAACATCCCAAACTCAGGCCCCTAGGAGCTACAAGGTGCCAGCCTTAGTGAAGGAGTTGCAAACTGCCAGTTCAGTGGATGTGACCCCTGTCCCCAAAAACAATGTGCTGAGTTTTACATAAAGCTCAATTTGTTAAGCTTCAAAGGACTTTTATTCAGAGATTATCCCTTTATTTTTCTACCAAATAATGATGGCAATGGCACCTGGTAGGTTTTTGGTTTTTTTTTTTGCGTGTGCCAGCGATTGAACCCAGGGGTTCTTAACCACTGAATCACATCTCCAGCCGTGTTTATTTTTTATTTTGAATCAAGGTCTTGCTAAGTTGCTTAGGGCCTCACTAAGTTGCTGAGGCTGGCTTTGAACTTGTGATCCTCCTGTCTCAGTGATCCCCCTCACCAGCCACTGGGATTACAGGTGTAGGCCACCATGCCTGGCATCTGGTAGGTTTTCTATGTATAATATATTTACTTGATAAAATAAAAAGGTAGCTTCACTATTTGTATCCTCAAGCAAGGTTTGTTGGGGAACTGGAGCTGTGGCTCAGTGGTTACAGGGCTTGCCTGGCATGTGTGAGGACACAGATTCAAACCCCAGCACAGCACCACATACATAACGAAGTGTCAAAGCAGCAAAAACCAGAGGAAAAACTAAATAAAAATGATTCTCTCTCTCACTGTCCCTCTCTCTGAAAAAAGAAAAGAAAAGAAAGAAAAAGGAAAAATTTGTTGGGCTGAGCAGTTCAAGCACTTGCCTGGCATGCACAAGGACTAGAGTTCAAACCCCACCACCACATACACAACTAAGTGTCAGAGAAACAAAGGCCAGATGAAAAAAAATAAATAAAATTGATTCTCTCTTTCTCTCTGTCCCTCTTTCTGTCTTTAAAAAAAAAAGAAAAGGAAATATTTGTTGTTTTAATTTTATTGAGCTATGAAATTCAAAATTCTGGGAACTATTAATGAAGTGATTGCAGAGAGTATTCAGACTCAGAGCCATCACTTATGCATTTATGAATTTAAGAATGCCAGACTTGAGGCTGGAGTGGTGGCTGGGTGGTTACAGCTCTTGCCTGGCATGTGTGAGTACATGGGTTCAAACCCCAGCACCCACTTACACAACTGTCAGAGCAATGAAGGCCATGTGAAAAACTAAGTAAAAATTGATTTTCTCTCTCTCTCTCTGTCCTTCTCTCTTAAAAAAAAAAAGAATGCCAGACTTGAAAAATTTTGAATTTTAGATAAACAATCCCCCCCCATGTCCCAAATATGGGAAAAAAACAGCAAAAACAAAACATCAATGCTAGAAGTTTATCTGAAATTCAGATTTAATTAGGAGTCCTGTATTTTATCTGAAAGCCTTAATTTAAGAAGACTGCTTAACTTTTTCATTCCTACCATACACTAAGCATTTGCTAAATTTTACTTACTGCTATTGTTTTTGAAGCCCTGATGGTGTCACAACCCGATTAGGTGATTTTTATCTCGTCACTAATTTCTGGCAGTCCAATACAGGAATTATAAAAGTTCCTTCACAGACTTGATGTAAAAACGAAAGAAAATAAGTTGTATGAACCAGCTCCCTATGGAGCGTTAGTGTCGTTCCCCACCCCCACCCCAGAGGGCCAGGACTACACATCCCACAATCCTAAGCAGTGTCCCCTTGCCATTACCTCATTGCCTGGCCTAGCTCCCGCCAATCCCAGCGTCTCCAGGGGCGTGGTAGAGGGCTGTTCTCGCGACTTTTGCTTTACCCTTCTGGTGTGCTACTTTTGTCGCGAGACTTCCCGCTCCTCCGCCGCTCCCTTTGCCGCTCCCTTTGCCGCTCCCTTTACCGCCGCCTTAGCTGGGGACCCGGACCCAGCCTCTCCCTTACCCGATCACCGGTCCCGGCTCCAACGAGGCTCCGGTCCCCCAGCCCCGCCTCGCCGCCGCCATGGCGGACCCTAAATACGCCGACCTTCCCGGCATTGTGAGTACAGGGTCGGCCCTGGCTCCCCAGGACCGCGACCCCGACCTCCCAAGGACCCCCAACAGAAACAAACCCGCGACCCTTCCTGCCTGCAGCCCCTCCTCTGCCCCTAGGACACCAGCCGCTTGCTGTCCAACTGGCAGCAGCACCTTCTGGACTCCTCAGACCTGACTGGGCCTGGCCGTCGGACGGCGCACCAGGCCCCTTTTCTGACAGTCACCGGTTTCTCGGCGCAGAAATCGTCCCAGGGTGCTTAACACTTGTAACCGAATGTTTCCTGCTAAGTCTTGTCAACACCGCCCGTGCCTTCCCACATCTCCCAATAAGCCACCGCTCCCTAACCTGGACATACTCACTAGACAACTTGGTGATGGCCTTCATCCTGCCAAAGGAAAAGATTTATTGTGGCAGAACCCTTATTGTGCCCAATGAGCTCTGCCTTTTGGGAAACCTGTATCTGCCCTTCACTCTCCATGCACAAGTTAGCCTATGCCCCCCTCCCCCTTTGTGCCGCTTGCATTCTCGAAGTGGGGGTTGGGGCACAGAACCGTGGGAACTATGGTCCTGAGTCACTCTCAACCCTTATCCCAGAGCCCTAATTCCAGAAGGGCCCTCACCTACCTTGGACAAAGTGATTACCAAGGACCATCCCAGTCCAGGTTCAAGTTCAGGATAATATCTTTGTTATCATCCTCACTGTTTATCCTTAGGTCCGATTTGTACCTGCTGTCACTCCTACTTTACTGAGACAAGGGAATTGCCATGCCGTTAGTAGGGCAGGTGGAGGAGAAAGGACAGAATCCTGCCTTCTCCCTTAGCTTGTTCAAATGGAGTGGGGTAAGAGGTTGGTGGATGCTGGGTAGTGAGGTTGGGTGGTCACTGCTTCTACCTGCAGGCCAGGAACGAACCAGATGTTTATGAAACCAGCGACTTACCTGAGGATGATCAAGCAGAGTTTGATGCGGTAAGACTATGTGCTGCCTCAGGATTCCTCTGGACTCTGACCTCTCTTCCCCAGATAGATTATTTCCCAATTCTAGCAAGCCATGACAATAAGTGTGCATGCCAACCCCATCTTGGGTGGTATGTGGGTTACAGAGCTTGCAGCCACTCATGAGCAATGCCAGGGAAGAGAGTCAAGTCAGTGATTACTGCTAACAAACTCTGTTTGCAAAGCCCTGATTCTTGGTCCTTTTAAATAAAATTGAAATATCTCAAAACTATTACATTTGGAACTAGTAAATTAGGCCTCCTGGGTTCTAACCCATTTCAGTGAGTCAAAGCCTGAACATTTATATAATCTGCTTGAGGTTAGGCAGTAGTCCCTTTATTATTTCACTCAATATGTGTTCATTAGTCTCCCACCCAGAACTAGACTTTGAACTAGAGAAATACTCTTTCATATGAATATCCAGTATCCACTGGCATGGAGTAAAAAAATGATTTGGTGATTCTAGAAAGATAAGAGACCTGGTCAGAGCATAATAAATCTGAGGAAAAACAAGCATTTCATATCCGCAGAGGAGAGGTCATGGTAGCACTTTTGGATCCAGGAACTCTGAAGAGGAGGGAATTAGCTGTAAACACATTTTAACCATGAGGAAAACACTTAGCATTGTCTATTGAGTATGTTCAATTTATGTTGATTTCTTTTTTTTTTTTTCACTAGGAATTGAACCCAGGGGCACTTAACCACTAAGCCATATTCCCAGCCTGTTTTTTATTTTGAGATTGGTTGTTGCTAAGTTGTATAGGGCCCTGTTAAGTTGCTGAGGCTGGCTGTGAACTTTCAATTATCCTGCTTCAGCCTCCCAGTTGCTGGGATTACAGGCATGTGCCATCATACCTAGTGCCTGTGTTGATTTTTGTGTGGTACAGAGGAAGAAATGTCCCTGCCTTCAAGGAGCCCCAGACTAATGGAAGGATTAGGATATATATGAGAAACAATGGAAGAATTAAGATGGATACATACAGGAAACATAAGGAAGAAAAAAATGAAATTGAATGGAAATCAATATAGTAAAACTCTCTTAAGTACCAACAAGGACAAAAATCTATAAGCTATTTTTATAGGCTGTGTTTTAGGTTTTATTATTTTCACAGAGATTTGGGCTAGGGTCACAATGATACTGTGAAATATCAGTGAAGGTGCGACCATGGGTCCTGGAATAGTCTCAGTGCACAGGCCCAGTTGGTGTGTCTTTAAGTCCTGTGGCCATGTCTGTGGGGCTGGTTAGTTCTGAAAAATGCTGATTGCTGACTTACAATGTATGGCTTAGCATACTCACTTATTCTTTATTTGGTTCCCCATGTGGAAGTGCTTCCTACATTCTACGGAACACCTCCCTATCCCTTCTCTCAGTGGTATGTTCCTTGTGTCTTCTGTACTTGTTGGCATGTCAGTCTGTCCCCCTAGCTTGAGTATCTGGAGATAATGCATATGATGTTGTAGCCCAAGGAAGGACCTGTGTGTGCACCTGTCAATCCAAGAGGTATCTTGGAGGAACTTGCCTCTGTTCTCACAGGGTAACATTGTGTATACTGTACTACCATAGTTCAAAGACTGCTCTACTTAACATTTAGGGTTCTGCCTATAAAATATCAAGCCTTCATGGTGAAATAATGAATGGAACTCTGTCCCTTTGTCACTGAGATACAAATGATAGTTATCACAGCAGTCCCCTTTCCAAATAAAAAAATACATTTTAATTTTCCTTTTGAAGGTACTTGGATAGCTCTTAGTAAAAAGAAGATGGTACCCATTCTAGGTGTGGAAAACCTTAATGTGTGCCTCTCAATGTCAGAGCAGCCTATCTATATTAGTAACAATTACTACAGACTGATGGGGAGAGGATACCATGAGAGTTCATTTCTTGTGGCATGTTGCCCAGGATGCCAATGTAGAAGTGCCTAGGAGCTGGATTTGTAAATACAAGAGGAATTGAGTTGCCTCCATCACCTGAAGCTTGACTAAGTGACTCTCCAATATTAAAGAGTAGTGGGTGGGGGGCTGGAGAGGTGGCTCAGTGGTTACAGCGCTTGCCTACCAAGCAAGTTCGCAAGTTCAAGCCCCAGCACCACGTACACAGTGAAGTCTCAGAGCATCAAAGACCACATGAAAAACTAAATAAAATTGATTATCTCTTTCTCACACTGTCCCTCTCTCTTAAAAAAAAATAGTGGGATGGGGAAATCTTCAAGCTTCTTTAGGAGCCTGATATTTCCTGATGACAGCTAATGTCTCTGGGTCCCTGAATGTCCCTGTAGGTCTTAGCAGGACAGCTTTTGGGAAATCAGCTGAGTAATGGCCTTACTTCTCTTAATACTGAAGTAAATATGCAACTTGAGGAGCAGTGAGTTGTATGCTTAGCCAATCAGAAACACTGTGTCTGTGAGGCCTGGATTCTCACTAATATCCTATCCCTTTCTCACCTGCCTGCTTCAAGACCTAGCACAGGTAGCAGAGGATGTGACCATTTTTGTGGCAGAAATGTAAGCTTTTCGGTTACCTTTTTTTTTTTTACCCCCTTTGGTATTGGGCAGTGAACCTAGGGACATTTAACCACTCAGCCACATCCTCAGCCCTTTGTATTTTTTATTTTGAGAGAGTGTCTTGCTCAGTTGCATAGGTCCTCACTAAGTTGTTGAAGTTAGCTTTGAACTCACCATCCTCCTGCCTTGACAATGTCAACCTCCTGAGTAGTTGGATTACAGGTGTGTGCTATAGCACCCGACTCAAGTTATCATCTTCTCCTTTTTTTTTTTTTAAAGAAAGTGAGAGGGAGAGGGAGAAAGAGAAAGAATTGACTTTGTTAGTTTTTCATCTGATTTTTGTTGCTCCGACACTTGGTTGTATATATGATCCACTTGCCAGGCAAGTGCGATACCACTGAGCATCCGCTCCAGCCCCTTCAGTTACCTTCTTTTTTCTTTTCTGTTTTTCTTTTTTAGAGAGAGAAGGACAGTGAGAGAGAATGTCAGAGAGAATCAATTTTTATTGAGTTTTTCACATGGCTTTAGTTGCTCTGACACTTAGTTGTGTATGTGGGTGCTGGAGTTTGAACCCGTGTACTTGCACATTCCGGGCAAGCGCCATAACCACCGAGCCACTTCTCCAGCCCCTTCTTTTTTTATTTTTATTTTTTAAAGAGGGAGGGACAGTGAGAGAGAGAAAGAGAGAAACAACTTTATGGAGTTTTTCACACGGCCTAAGTTGCTCCAACACTCAGTTGCATACGTGGTGCTGGGGTTTGAACCCGGGTCCTCGTGCTTGCCAGGCAAGCGCCGAAACCTCTGAGCCACCGCTCCAGCCCCCTCCAGCCCCTTCTTAATGCATTCTCTGCCTCGGTCTCCAGATTATTTTCAACTTTAATTTTATTAGCATTTTTTTCCTTTCTTCTTTTTGGAACTTGAGTTCGAACCCAGGATTGCTTTGCCACTGAGCTACATCCCCAGTTCTTTTTACTTTTCATTTTGAGGCAGGGTTTTGCTAAATTGCTGAGGGCCACTAAGTTGCTGAGGTTGACCTCAAACTTGCAATCCTGCCTCTCAGCCTCTGAAACTGCTGGAATTACAGACGTGGGCCACCATGCCCGGCTAATTTTATTAGTTTTTAAAATATATAATAAATGCACAGAAAACAAAAAATTCAACTCTGGGTAGTGACGAGTCCCTCCGCTACCCCACCACCACTCAGTTCTCTTTCTTGCAGACAATCAGTAATGGCCAACTTCTTATAGAACCTTTTGGAGAGTCTCCAGATTTTTATTTTAAGGGACTATTGAGTAGAGTTGATCCTCACTTTCCTTTTACCTCCTTCCTCTGATTTCTCCATGGCAAAAGAAATTGGACTACTGAAGGAAATAACCTCTAATGTCCCTTAAAGGTCTTTTTATATTTTCCCCCCTTTGGTGTGCTTTCTTCTTTTCCTTGTTTTGTTTTGTTTTGTTTTTTAAGAAAGAGGGGACAGGGGGAAACATAGAACCATGGGAAACTCAAGGGAGGAACCACCATAGAATGGCATCAGCCTTGGCTAACTATGTGAATATACATTTGTTCTTGATTGTTTGATAATGATTCCCCCTTCATTGTAAATCCATATTCAACAAATTAAAAAAAAGAGGGGACAGTGAGAGAGAGAGAGAAGCAATTTTTATTTAGTTTTTCATGTGACTTTCATTCCTCAGACACTAAGTCTTGTACGCAGTGCTGGGGTTTGAACTCACGTACTTGTGCATGCCACCGCTCCAGTCCCTCCCTTAAAGATCTTAATTGCTAGTTAAAGTTTTATGATTCCCACAGTGGGGGAAATGGGAGAAGTAGTGGGAGATTTCAGTTTTGCTACAGTAGATCCTGATTTTTCTCCTAAAATCTTTTGAAAACAATTTTAGCAGGAAGTAAAGTATTCTAAAACAAGCATGGGCAAGCAAACTACACAGGGTCACCCTTTCTTTCATGATCTGGGAAGATCTCTCAGCATTTCAGATTTCCTGGGTTGACTGGAGCAATGGGCTTGTTTGGAAATTTTTCTTAAAATGTCTTTTTAGGAAAACTACTTCCAAATGGAATGCCCTCCCAAGACCCACAGCCTGTCTTGTGTCAGTAAGGCATTCTGCTCATGGCCTTTGAAGTGCTGAAACAAGGGGAGTAAGTTAAGAAAGACTCATTAGAAACAGGATTTAGTTTCTCCCTTTATTGTGTATCTACCCCCAATGCCATGTAAAAGAGAGAATTAACTAGGCATGATTTGATGAGGCTCCAGCAAAGGCTGCTGGATATTCCCCAGTATCAGATGAGAAACAGTAGGTTTTCTTACAGTTTAGAATATCTAGAGAATGCTTGATTGTGTTCATTGACTGTTGGTACACTTGAACTTAACCTGAGTTTTTCCTAATGCTTCCCCCATCCTCCCTCCTCACCACCCTGCCTGGACACTAGTTTGCGCAAGTAAGACCATTCAGTGCTTCTTCTCTGCATGTTTTTTTTTTCATCTGCCATCTTGCATGCAGTGCTCTACCACTGTGTAATTGTTGTAGCTAATCATTTTAAATTCCAATGCTGGCCTTATTAAGATCATTAATCAATGTTTAGAAACAGAACTATGATCCACAAATCATTGTCTCCTTCCCCTTATGAGGTCTGAAGAATAAAACTGTCCAATGGAAGATGGGATAAAAACATAGAGGCTATGAATACTTTTAATCATGAGGCATTTAGGGACCAAAGTTGGAAAGGGGTGACTTTTTCGGCTTAAGACTAGATGGAATTAGATTTTTATGGAATGATATTGAGCCATTCTAGACAAGGGTGGAGAACAAGGGACAGCCAAAGTCCTTGCTTAGTTATATGTGGATTATTCCTGGGGAAAGAATCCTTCCATTTTAATATTCTCTCTTGTTAAGCCTTTAGAGAAAAGTAAACAGGATAGGAAGGAGGTATTATATGCAATTCTAAGAACATTTGTGTTGGAAGTAAATAAATGGTCAGCATTGTGTTAGACAATCCTGGACAGTTTTATTCTGTGGCTCTCTCCGTCTCCCTTGTCATCATGGTTCTGAAGTGTCCCTGCCTGCAGTATTGGTGTAGAGCCTGAGGAGGCTCAGAAGCAGCAGTGACCACTTCCCCTGCCCGATTTATAATCTCAGATCTTATCCTCTGTGGCCCAGACACTTAGCCAAACAGCCCTGGGGAGTCTGGAAGTCCATTAGTGAAAGGACTGGGAGTTTTGTACCAGGTAAACTGATATTTGGAATTGGGGCACTTGGAATTTTTCATTCAAGGTAGCTCTGGTATATTAGGTTTCCATGGTGACTGTTACTACATACACCAAGTAATAGAAATTCTGCCCAAAATCTTATCATCCCTCAACCCACTTATAGGATAGACCTGGAAGTGGTATATACTATTTGAAAACAATATGCCACTTTTCCTTTTCTTTGATTTTTCTGTCCTTTCCCATTCTGCCTGTTCCTTATTGTTTGAAGTTGAGTTTATGACCCATTGTCCCCTCTATTACTTGAGTTTCTCCCATGCTGTTTTTAGTTTGGTGAGACCAGTTGGAAAAATAATATATTCTACAGTGTGTGTACCTCCCTCTGTGTCTGCATGTGTGCACCTGTGTGCTTAAGCTCACTGTGTGTGGAGACAACCCAGCCTAGACCACAGGACCTGGAGCCACCTCTACCCTGGGCTAAAAGAGGAGCCTTGGCTGGGCTGGATGCTGGCATAAGCCAGGGACTGCAGAGGTTGAGGGTCAGTTGTGTCTGACTGAAATTTTGGGATCAGAAGCACTTGTCTTTCTCCCACCATGGGTTTTCATATATATGTAACCATCCTGAATCCTCCCTCCTTCCATCTGCCTATCAGCAGAGCTCCAGAAAAGCAGACATACAGCTGGATTTCCCCTCCCAAAAGTTCTAAACCAATCTTATCTAGAATTGAGACCTTATCTCTGTGGCCTGGACTAAAATAAGGCCTTTTAAAAATACTCTCACCCTTCTCCTGTGTCCATCCTCTAGCCTCTGTGAGACTTGTGAATAGGGGGTTGAAGAAACATATTCTGCTCGTAGACTGGTAACTGAATCTTGGTGTCCTCTGAGCTGTCTGTGCTAGTGCATCATGGCAGAATTGCTCTGCATCACTCAGAGCTGCAGGGTGAGTTACCAACCCACTCAGGAAGGATATAAGCACACCAGGCTATGAGAAGGACCAGGTTTTGCCCCTCCTCTTTGGCAGCAGGAAATAAGAACAAAGCTGCAATTGGGTACTTCATGTTTCTTTATTCTTACCATCAGAACCTGACATCTTGTTCTTTCTGACATAAAGTTCTATCAGACCACTCACAGGTGCACCATCACTTTGACTTGATTATGCCATCTAAATATTCAATTTTTCAGAAGTAGAGATACCAGGAGATAGGAAGATTTAAACCATGAACTAGTAAGGGAAATTTCCCCCTTGAGAATTATGGACCATCAGTCAGCTGCATTACTCAGAATCTCCATATTTTGCCATTTCTATAGCTTCCCCTCTACCTCAACCTTTTCTTCCTGCACTTTCCTATTCCATGCCACCAGCTTATAACATCTAACTCCCAGTTCTCAGATAACCCTAAATTACTGCTATTAATGGCAAAGCTTCATGACATCCTCACCACCAGAGAGGAAAGGGTCTTGTGGTCTTCTTTCCCTTGGGGTATATGATGACCCCAGCTAAAATTTTTTGTCCCCCAAATTTTGCTAGGCTCCCCTGGGGCCCTGTTGGTACAGTGTGTTTGAAGACTGTCATACAGTGCATGTGACAATTTGCTAATAACAATTTTGTCTTTTTTCCCCCCTCCCTCATCCCCATTCCCCAAATCCGTCTCCTTTTAACTCTATTGATTTTCTCACCTCTGGGGAATCCACAAGGAGCTGGTAAGAAGCCTGACCTTTCATCTGCTTTTTAACAGGGTGTGCTACATGGGCAGTTGTTTCTCTGTCCTTTTGTCTCTACTAAATCTTTCTAGTCAGTTCAGTCCTGTACCCAGCTGACAAACTTCTGTCTCACAGATCACTGTAAAAGATCATGCCCCAGATTTTTTAGACATTGGTGGAGTAGGTGTCACTGGAGGACTAGTGTGTGTCCCTGAGGCTCAGAAAGGATGCCAGTGTCCAGCAGTTCTCCTGCCCAAGTTATATTCATATAGCAGGGAACAGTGGGGTGAAAGTGCTGTCCATTTTTCTTGACTATCCAGAACTCCTGAGCTTCACCTTTCAAGTGTTGACCATTTTTTACTCCCCCTTTTCCTTACTAAGGAAAGTAAGTTCTCATCTGCATAGCACCTATCCATAATAATGGCTTAACAGATGATGGCTATGATTTTTTTTTTTGTCTGTAAAGAATGCCTTCTATTCTATATTTATTTATTTGTTTATTTTTGTGTGGTGCTGGAAATAGACACCAGAACTTGAGAATGCTAGGCAGGAAGCTCTATGAAGGAGATATATCCCCCATCCCCCAATCATCTTTTTAAAAGGATGTAAATATAAAAAATTTCTATCTCATCACCTTTCACAGAAGAAAGTGGCATATTCTTTTTTTTTCTTTTTATGTGTATGTATTTTCTTTTTATGTGAGTGGAATTGGGAATTGAACCCAAGGTTTTGTACATGCTAAGCAAGCATCTTATCATTGAGCCACATCTCCAATCCCCAACTCTTTTTTTTATTTTTTATTTTTATATTTTGAGACAGAGTCTCATTAAGTTTCCAAGACTGGCTTCGAACTTGAATACCTCCCATCCTAGCTTCCTGGGTAGCTGGGATTACAGACTTGTGCCACCAGGACCAGGAAGAAATAGCATCTTCTTTTTATTTTTATTTTCAGTTTTGAGGCAGGATCATACAAAGTTGTTGAGGCTGGCCTTGAACTTGTAATCATCTTGCCTCAGCCTCCCTAATTGTTGGGATTACAGATATGCACCACCATACCTGGATAGAGGTGGCATATACTTTTTTTTTTTAAGGTAATAGGGA
The DNA here is from genome assembly GCA_004027875.1 of Aplodontia rufa. NCBI lineage: Eukaryota > Metazoa > Chordata > Mammalia > Rodentia > Aplodontiidae > Aplodontia > Aplodontia rufa. The sequence continues at coordinate 7,332 of PVKS010022504.1, read as the reverse complement.
TTGAATCCAGGGGTGCTAACAACCACTGAGAAACATCCCCATCCCTTTTTATTATTATTTTTAATTTTATTTTTACATGGAGTCTCACTAAGTTGCTTAAGTCCTTGCTAAATTGCTGAGGCTGCCTTTGAACTTGTGATCCTCCTGCCTCAGCCTCCCAAGCCACTGGCTTAGAGGCATGCACCACCAAGCTCAGCAAGGTGGCATATTGTTGAGTGTTAATTTAAGAGATGGTGGTTGTCTATCCTGAGCCTGAGTTCTTGGTTTATAGAGGCTAGAGACCAAAAGGCTATTTAGAAAGTGGGTGCTTTAGCTATACATTTTCAGAGAAGGTTTTTTTTTCCCCCTGGAGGTTGGGGAGGGTGTTCATTTCAGTTTTTTGCAGTACTGGGTTTTTGGACTCAGGGCCTCAAGCATGCTGGGCAAGCTTATATCCTCAGCCCTCAACTTGTGATCCTCCTGTTTCAGCCTCCCTAAAAGTACAGACCTGCACCACCATACCCAGCCCATTTCAGAGAAGATTAAAGAGAATAATTTGAAATTCAAAAGAGTCTTTTCCCTAAGCATATGGGACATTGAGCCCTTTTGTATTCCTTAACTCTATAGCTCCTGCCCTTTTGCCTACCAATCACCTGAAGAAGAGGTAGAGATCAAAGTTGGTATTTCCTTCTTACCTCCCCATACCATTTTTTTGTTTTGTGTTTGTTTTAGTACTAGGGATTGAACCTAGGATACTTGACCACTGAGCTATATACCTTTTTATTTTGAGACAAAATCTCACTAAGTTGCTTAGGGCCTTGCTAAATTGCTGAGGCTGGCCTCAAACTTGTGATTTCCCAGTCTTAGCCTCTGAAATTGCTAGGATTACCAGCGCACACTCTGCAGCTGGCTCTCTGCCTTACCCCCACCCCCACCCTAGGGATTGAACCCAGGTGCACTGAGCCATATCCCAGCCCTTTTTATTTTGAGACAGGGTCTTGTTAAGTTGCTTAGGGCCTTGCCAAGTTGCCCAGGATGGCCTTGAACTTGATATCCTCCTGCCCCAGCCTCCCAAGCCCCTGGGATTACAGGGGTACACCACTGGACCTGAATTTCCCACTTATCTTTAAAGCTGCCAACCACACTGATTCTTTTTCTAATAGCAGAGCAAAGGTGAAGAATGGATGCTTCCTCTTTCTGCTGCTATCTCCGTGTCATACCTCCATTTCCCCCTTTCCCCTTCCTATATAGCTACATAGGCAGAGGTTCTGTCCTGACTCCAATTTAGAATTGCCTGGGCAGAGCTGACCTTAACTCCAGAACAATTAACTCAGCATTTAAAAGGCGGGCCCAGGCCATTTTTTTTTCTTCTTTTTTTTTTTTTTTTTTTTTTTTTTAAGAGAGAGGGACTGTGAGAGAGACAGAGAAACAACTTTATTTAGTTCTTCACATGGCCTTAGTTGCTCCAACACTCAGTTGTGTACGTGGTGCTGGGGTTTGAACCCGGGTCCTCGTGCTTGCCTGGCTGAAACCGAAACCGCTGAGCCACCACTCCAGCCCCCCCAGGCCATTTTTTAAAAAAAATTTCCTAAGTAATTTTAATGTGTAGCCAGGGTCAAGAACCATTTTCCTAGGTAAAGGAAAGAAGAGTCACTTTTCCTTCCTTCTGTAAAAGATGGAGATATCACCCCCAACAGAAAGAGACTCCTGAGTCTCCTTTCCCCTTCCTTCAGTACTCTAGTGGGAGCTGTCAAGCTTCTGACTGGAGGAAGGATCTGAGTCAGGAGTGTTCAGTTTTGGTGTAGTTATTGGAATCTGAACAGAATGTCAATGTCTATTATGGAGAAAACTTATGCTTCAATTTCTAGGGTACAATTTCTTTTACTTCTCAGCTGTGTCCTTCGCTGTGGCTGAGCTTAGCTCTTTGAACACAGAAGAGGGGTTGGGGAGAAAGCTGTAGCTTCTCTAAAAAAGTGCTTCAGCATCATCTCCATCTCAGGGCTTACATATGGCCCTTGCCCAAGTTGCTCCTGGCAAGCAATTATTGCTAGTAAGATCCCTTAGAAAACAATCCAGTAAGCCTTTATTTGCCTCTTCTTCCTATCCCCTGAATTAGTTGGCCTCACAACAGCCTGGAAAGCAGACTTCTTAGGCCTTCTACTGGCCTACCTTTTATATCTAAGACCTGGTGTCTTACCTTCAGCGGGTTTAAAGTCCTAATACCCTTAGAGTTATTGGTCTGTCTGTCTTCCTTCCTCTTTCCTTCAACAAGGATGGGAAGTTGCTTAGTGGGCAAGGAGATTTACTTTTGGGAGGGGGAGGTTAAGAGAGGTCAGGTTGGTTTCTTGCCTTGAGTGCATAGCAGCGTGTGCCAGATAACTGGGAGGGGTGGGGGCAGGGAGGCTTATGTACAAAGTGGGTGGGGAGGTTATGCCGCCTCTGTTCCCAAAGGAATCAGGGTGTTAATATTTATACAACTGAGGGTCCAAATTTACCAGGAAGCTTCTGTTTCCTATGTTGAGCCTGGGTTGGCAGTTTGGAACAGAATCACCCTTCTTTTCCCTTGGAACAGTAGGACCTAGCCTCCTTGTATGTGCAGATTTTGTGGGATAGAGGAAGTTCTAGCCTGGGAATGAGTCTACCCCTGACCTGAACTACCTATTCCTGCAGGAGGAGCTGACCAGCACAAGTGTGGAGCATATCATTGTCAATCCCAATGCTGCCTATGACAAGTTCAAGGACAAGAGAGTGGGGACAAAAGGACTTGGTAAGGCTGGGCTGGAAGTGGGGTGGGAGGAAGCCTGGAGGACAAGTGTGAGAAGTGGCCTCCTGTCCTCACATTTTAATGACTTTTGCTCTAGGGAAAGGGTCCCACATGGAGATCTCTTTTGGAATCTCTCACAGACGACACCTGAGAACTTGATTGCCCTGGGCCTATATTAGGCCCTCAGTCCTATCTTCTTTTCTTTGCAGATTTCTCAGATCGCATTGGAAAAACCAAGAGGACAGGATATGAATCTGGAGAATATGAGATGGTTTGTTGTGTGTGTTGATAGAATGGTGTGGTGATACTGTCTAGTAGGCATTTTAATAGGGGATTGAGGGATAGAGTTAGGATTCTGTTTCTTTGATTGGGTCCCTCAGGAACCTTGCAAGATGCAGTTGACATATTCCCCCTCCCCCTTTGCTGTTTGTTCTGGAGCATCTCCAGATCTCTGGCTATCTCCATTGTCTTCTGTACTAGGGTGTTGAGGACTCAGGTGTAGGAAATGATACCTTATGACTTAGGCTCTGGGTTTGGATAAACTCCGGAAGCTTCCTGTAATGGGAGGTGTAACATCAACCTCCATGCTTGCTCTCTAGCTTGGAGAGGGTCTGGGAGTGAAGGAAACACCTCAGCAGAAGTACCAGCGACTACTGCATGAAGTTCAAGAGCTGACAGCTGAAGTTGAGAAAATCAAGGTAACTCTACACTCTCTCCTTATCAGCTTTGCTGTGACTTATAGCAGAGGAGGGCCTCCTAGCTGCTTTCTTAAGCTCCTGGATAAGGGCACCAGGATTTCCAGAGTTTGGGAATACATATGCATCTGCATTCAGTGCTGTTATGTAGGAAGTTTACTATGCCAAAAGCAGTCCTGTTGACTTCTAGCCACAACTATCCTTAAGGCTTGTTTTCCCCTGCTTGGGGTACTGGTGGTACCCAGGGGTACTCTACCACTGCACTACATCCCTACCCCTTTTTGTTTTTATTTTGAGACAAGGTCTTGCTAAATTGTCCAGACTGGCCTTGAACTTGTGATCCTCCTACTTTAGCCCCCTGAGTTGCTGAGATTACAGGGGTGCACACCCTGCCCAACATCCTTATCCCTAAGGCATTTTTTAAATTCATTCTTGACATCCCTCATTGTGTACCTTTTTTCATACCAGACAACAGTGAAGGAATCAGCCACTGAGGAGAAGCTAACCCCTGTGGTGCTGGCTAAACAGCTGGCATCCTTGAAGCAACAGCTGGTTGCTTCTCACCTGGAGAAGCTGTTGGGACCAGATGCTGCAATCAACCTCACAGACCCCGATGGAGCTCTGGCTAAGTGGGTGCTCTACTTTGTTGCAAAATCATTGCTGACGGAGTTATGGAGGGACTCAGGCAGCTTCTGACAGGGAAAATAAGGGGAGAAGTAACCTAGCTGTTCTATTCTGACTGGGCAAGAGAGAGGTCATCCTTCAAGTCATGACATTATTACTTGGTTTTCTGACCCAGGCGCCTACTGCTGCAGCTGGAAGCAACAAAGAACAGCAAAGGGAGTTCAGGGGGAAAGACTACCCGTGGTACCCCCGCAGACAACAGCCTCGTCACTTATGAATTGCATTCTCGGCCTGAGCAGGACAGATTCTCTCAAGCTGCCAAAGTAAATATGTATAGGGTGTTGGTTGGGAGACCAGGAGAGACATGGCCCTAGAGATTTTCCTGCTTCCATCTGAAGGGTCAGACCCAGGGAGAGGGTGCTAGGAAGGCTTCTAAGTCCTCTTCATGTCTGATTTTCTGTGTTTCCTTTGCCCATCTACTTTAAGTTAGAATTTTAAGATTGTAGCTAGGGATGTGTTCAAAGGAAAGGAGTCCCTTGGAGTAGGGGTGGGAAGTGGCATATACACAGAGCTGGATCTTGTTCCTCCCATCTTAGCAAAGAGGTGGATAGCAGATCTTACCTCCTTCCTCCCACTAGGTTGCAGAACTTGAGAAGCGCCTGACAGAGCTGGAGGCAACTGTACGCTGTGATCAGGATGCTCAGGTCAGGTGCTCTCCTATTCTTGGTCTTAACCTCGGATCTTGCACCTTGAGCCCTAAGATCCACAACATAAGCCTGGGAAGACAGGAAAGGGCTTCAGTTACTGGGATCAACCAGTGGGTTGCCAGCTAGAACCAGGAGAATGGGAGAAGGCAGTAATCATGTGGAGATAGAAGCACAATTGATTTCTTCCCTCCTTTTCCCACCAGAATCCCCTTTCTGCAGGTCTGCAAGGAGCCTGTCTTATGGTAAGTGTGACAGGAATGGGAATGTTGGATTAGAGGGGATATTGGGATTGGGTCTGAGAATTACTTTTGGGTCTGTAGCTATATCTGAACTAACTCTGGTGGAATATGAGAGGCCTCTTCCTTATCTTCTCTTTTGGTGATACTTGCCCCATCCTTACTAGGAGACTGTAGAGCTGTTGCAGGCAAAGGTGAGCGCCTTGGACCTTGCAGTTTTGGACCAAGTAGAGGCTCGGCTACAGGTATTAGTGGGGAAGCAGATTGGATTCTGGGTAGCTTGGGACTTTGGAAGCCCAGATCCCCTCATTGTGAAACTCAAAATCTGCTTTCAGAGTGTCCTGGGGAAGGTGAATGAGATTGCCAAGCATAAAGCCTCTGTGGAGGATGCAGATACACAAAGCAAGGTCAGGAAAATGCCTTCTCTGTCTTCATATCCATTCAACTCCCTTAGGTTCTCCCTCCAAGTGGTAACAGTGAAGTATAACAGTGGGTCCTCAGCTCCCATGAGCTTTGTGTATGTGACGGCGGCGGGGTGGTGGTGGGGTGAGTTAATAAGGATTGAACCCAGAACTTGATTCTTAGTAAGCATTCTACCACTTATCCACATCCTCAGCCCTCCCATGTGCTTTTATCAGCTGAGGACCGGGCAGTGCTTCCCTCTACCTGGTTGATCCTTCCTCAGTCTAGTGAAATAGCAGTAAGTGGGTTCTTGATACTTCAGCCATACCAACATGTCCCTCCAGGTGCACCAACTATATGAAACCATACAGCGCTGGAGCCCCATTGCCTCCACCCTTCCTGAGCTGGTGCAGAGACTTGTTACCATCAAGCAGCTTCATGAGCAAGGTGGGAAGCCAGATGCCAGTCATGCTGAGTTGAAAAGTAGATGACTTTTGTTCCCCTATCTTGGATAATAGTTTCAATGGTACCTTCATTCCTTCCTTTTGTAGCCATGCAGTTTGGTCAGCTCCTGACACATTTGGATACTACCCAGCAGATGATTGCCAGTTCCCTCAAGGACAATTCTATCCTCTTGACACAGGTATGTGTACCTTTATTGATTTTACTACAGCACATAGAGACTAGGTTTTCTAGCTTATCTCATAGGGTTTTTGCCTTAGCCCATTTTGTAGCAGGGTCTTGGTTTGAACCTCCGTACTGTTTTTCAGTGATTGTGGGACCTTTGACAACTTATTTAACCTGTGAACCCCCCATCTTTCTGTTTGGAAAATGGTACTTCCCTCATTATGTGGATTAGGTGAAATAATATGGGTGAATTTTGAGTACTGAGCGGACATGTTTTTTTCTTATATTACTGATTACCTCTGTCTCATTGTGGGTTTATTTTCGCTGGGATCTTCTTTCAGATGCTCTTGATCACAGTACATTGGAAAGAATGTGGGCTTTGAAATTAGGAGCCAGGGTCCAACCTGGCTCTGCCTCTTCTTCCTTTCTAACCCTGGACTGTGATCCCTACTTTCGTCATTCATTCTTTTAACAATACCTGGCAAATAGCAGGTCCTCAATTTCCATTGAAGACATTATTTTCAGTGATGGAGGGAGCCCTGAAGTCGAGAACATCATCATAGGACCATCAAAATAAATGAAAAGCTACAGGGTTGGAGTGGTGGCTCAGTGGTTATGCCTGGCATGTGCAAAAACGTGGGTTCGAACCCCAGCACCACATACACAATGAAGTGTCAGAACAATGAAAGCCACACACACACACACAAAAAAAACTAAACTCTGATTCTTTTTCTCTGTCCCTCTCTTAAAAAAAAAAAACAACTATAGAAAGTACTTGATGTAATATTGTTTCTTTAGTTTTCTAAAGTTTTGAACCAGTGAAACCCTCATTTCAACAAAATCTTGTCTGGTTTTCATTATGGGAAAAAGATACATGAACTATTAGGATGGGAATTCTTAAGGAGTCCTACAGACCCCTTAGCCAGGTCCCTGGTTAACACCAAGGGTACTTTGAAAACTTGCTGTGAACATCCTCCCCTCTGGAGTCCACAAGCATTTTTTCCTTTTTTTTTTTTTTTAAGAGAATTTCTTCTGGAGGTTCTTCATCCAGGTGAGCACCTGTATCTGAGAAGTGTAAAACCTCTCTACTCCCTTTTGTAGGTGCAGACAACTATGAGTGAAAACCTGGCCACAGTTGAGGGGAATTTTGCCAGCATTGATGAGCGGATGAAGAAGCTGGGAAAGTGAGCACCTTTGGGAGGTGGAAAACAGGGTCCTCTGAACTGTTAACAGCTTATATAGGATTTCCTTCATTGTAACTCTCACAATCCCATCCCATTTGACACTAGGGGAAAGGG
>PVKS010022503.1:7870-33761 GCA_004027875.1 Aplodontia rufa | reverse complement strand
ACCCTTAGATCTCTGGGTTAAGCTGATTTTACTCATCATGATCTCTTCCATAGCCATCCATTTACCTTCGAAGGCTGCAATATCATTGTTTCTAATTGCTGTGTAATATTCCATGGTATAAATGTACCATAGTTTTTGGATCCATTCTTCCAGTGTGGGACATCTGGGTTGTTTCCATAGCCTAGCAATAGTAAATTGTGCTGCTGTGAACATAGATATTGCTGTGTCACTATAATGTGCTGATTCTAAGACCCCTGGAAAGATACCCAGGAGTGGAATAGCAGGGTCATATGGTGGACTCATCCCTAGTTTTTTGAGGATTCTCCATACTGCTTTCCAGAGCGGCTGTACCAGTCTGCAGCTCCACCAACAGTGTGTTAGTGTGCCTATCTCTCCACAGCCCCTCCAGCATCTATTATTGTTTATTTTCTTCATCTTTGCCATTCTGACTGGCATAAGGTGATATCTTAATGCGGTTTTCATTTGCATTTCTCTGATTACTAGAGATTTAGAGCACTTTCTCATGTATTCATTGGCTTGATCAATGTCCTCAGGTGAGAAGTCTGTATTTAGCTCTTTGGTCCATTTATCAATTGGGCTGTTGGTGTTTTTGTAGTTGACATTTTTGAGGATTTTATAGATTCTGGATATCAGACCCTTGTCTGAGGAATCATAGTCCATGATTCTCTCCATTTCTGTAGGAAACCTCTTGACTCTTTTGATTGTTTCCTTGGCAGAACAAAAGCTTTTTAGCTTTATGGAATCTCATTCACTGATTTTTTACTTTACTTCCTTTACTTTAGGAGACCTGTTGAGAAAGTCTTTGCCTACTCCCAAATGTTGAACTAGATTTTTTAAAAAATTTTATTCATAAATTTATTTATTGAACAATCACACAAGCTTCTAACAAAATAATATGATGTACATATATAAAAATTCTGAAAATTAGATTTACCCCCAACAGCCCCCCCCAATTGCCCACCCTTATCCCTCCCCTGCCTTCCCAATACATCTCTACAAATGCCTTAGGTTGTATAACATTACACCTTATCCAAATTTAAAATATGATAATAGACCTCCTTTCTCAATGGCCAGAGTCTAGCTCCAGCCTCCACAGATGAGTGAAGACATTTGACACTTGGTTCTCTGGGTTATGCTGATTTCACTCAGCATAATTTCTTCCATAGCCATCCATTTACCTTCAAAGGCTGCAATATCATTATTTCTAATTGCTGAGTAAAACTCCATGGTATATATGTACCACAGTTTTTGGATCCATTCATCCAGTGAGGGACATCTGGGTTGTTTTCATAATTTAGCTATTGTAAATTGAGCTGCTATGAATATCGATTTCAATTTACAACCTGATTTTATCAGCTCAATTTACAACCTGACTTTTTTTATGGTTAGCTTCTTATTGACAACCAACCATGCATGATCTTGCAGATTCATCAGAATTACTCCACGTAGGTGGAGGCTTCTGTCAACCACCTGATCAGTTTGCATCTGGGACTTCCTATACTTCCTTTTTCTAGACTTCTGTTTCTACCAAACCCATTTGTTTGTGAAGGATGTGGGCTACTTCTTCCATTAGTTGACCAAAGAGGAGCACAAGGGCAAGCTCTTGAAGATGCAAGACCAGCACAGTGGCATTGCCCTCTTCCAGACACCTTTCCTAGATGGGTAGGGTGAAACCCTGGGAACTGTAGAAGCCACAATGGCCCTGGAGAAGAACCTAAACGAGGATCTTCATACCCTGGGTTCTGCCTGGACAGACCCCCATCTCTGTGACTTCCAGGAGAACCACTTCCTTGTGACAGGTGAAACCCATCAACAAGAAAGGTGACCAGCTGATAGACCTCAGCAGGCTGGTGAGTCCCCAGGACAGACTGGGCAAGCATCTTTTTGAAAGACTCAACCTCAAGCATGGATAGAAAGTAAAAGCCTCAACCACGTTTGAGGGGCTCCTCTACACCTCCTGATATCAGAGTTCTGCCTAAATATCTCCCTCCAGCCACTTGGCAGCTTTTTAACTATCCCGGAGCCTTTTCCCAGCCTTGGACCAAATGAAAATAAAGTGTTTTGCATGAAAAAAAAAACCAACAGCAACAACAACAAAAACTGATGTCACAAAATATAATGAAGTCTGTGGTTTAGAAAGAATTTTAAAATTAAATAAATATGTTTTTAAAAGACAGATTCTCCTGAAAATCCTAAGCCAAAAGAAAAAGAGAAAATGTTTACAAACAGTGATAAACATGTCCTACCTGTCTTTTCTCAAGAAAGAGAGATGACATGTTATGGGGATGCACTAGGACAGAGTTGATTAATGGTCATGGGTCTCTCTGTGATCAGTATTTCCTAGAATAAGGCAAAAATAATTACTCCTATTCCACATGGACAATCTAAGGTGTGCTTGACAAATAAAAATCAATTGAAAGTATGGCAGTCTGTACACAGCCTCTTCAGAAGATGCCAAAGGATAAAAAGCTTTTCTAAAGCACATCCAAATATATCTAAAATCCTCACACTGTCATTGCCCCATTTGGACACTTGCAATGGACAGCATTGGCTTCCTAATATAGTCCTCACCTTCCCACTCTGAGCTCCCAACCCTGCAACCTGCCCAAGGCATCTTCACCACTTCACTCCTACTTCATGCCCTGCATCCTCATATTGTACTGTACAATCTTCCTTCTCAGATATGGTGACAGGGATTTCCACTGCCCCCAACTAAGGCAAAGCCACCAGGGAAGTCTGGAAGTCTTCTTACTGCCACCTTTCACTATCCTTTGCTGCACATAGAGGTAAATATGAGAAGCTTGGGAGTTGTTCTCTTCCTTAGACTGCCCTACTATGAGAGTCTTATGAAGAATCTGTGTGGATTAGATTTCTCATCTCATGATCAGACTTCCATACTGGATGTTAAAGATGTGCTCAAAAGAGTCTACCATTATCTGGTTGCAGGGAACCCCTAACCCTTCTTTTCTCCCATCATCAATCATATAATTGATAATGTCTGAAATTAAGGTGAGAGAGAGAAGTGGAGTCTTTTTTTAAATACAATTAAATCAATTTTCATGAGCATGATTTGTTGAAGTTGATTCAAAGTCAGATATAGCACCAGCGTTTGTGACAGGTATCAGAACCCTATATACATTTATAGGGTAATGGGTAGAGGAATGTATGCCACCAGGTAAGCCTAAATATGTTGTTTATTTTAAAAGAAGGAATGTCTCTACTAAAGTGGGAAAGAATTCATCACAAAATGAACTGGGCACAGTGGCACAAGCCTATGATTACAACTACACAGGAGACTGAGGCTTGAGCATTGCAAATTTGAGGCCAACCTAGACAACTTAGTGAGACCCTTTCTCAAAATAAAAACAAAAAGGGCTGGGCTGAAAGTATAGCTCAGTAGTAGGATCCTCATGTGGAAGCCTCTGGGTTAAGAACTAGTATAGTACAGAAAGAAAAAGAAACAAACAAATAAAGAATTCACAAAATGGCTTACAGGACAGCCTGTAACAAAACCCAATTCAGGAAACTTCATGTTGCTTGGAACTTATCTAAAAAAGAAGCTATGACAAGATGTTTTCTGTTATATGTACCTGAAGATGACTGCAACTCCATTTGAATTATTTATGAATGTTTGTCATTATTACTTTTAAACAAAGATTTTGCCATTAAAGAGGGTTTTTTTTTAAAGCAATCTCTTAACAAAATCATCCTGGTTCAGAACCTACGTGTGCTTGTGTACACACACACACCCACACACACAGAATCATTAACCAGGTCTTAATTAGGGATAAGTAGAACCCTAGTCCCTTTTTATTCCTCTATCACTTTCTGGATGAGGTGAGTGGCTTTGCTCTGCACATACTCCCCACCATAGCCACAAGGTACCACAACCCCAGGCTTAAAAGTAGTGTGTCCGCCTGATCATAGACTGGGGAACCTCTAAAGTCATGAGCTAGAATAAATCTTTCCTCTTTATAAGTTGATTATCTCAGGTATGTGTTATAGTAACGGATACGTTATAGTAGTGATGCATCTACACATAAATTTTATTTATCATTTCACCTCAGTGGGCCCCAAATAAATATTTCTTCAATACAGTGATTCTTGATGTGGGGTAATTTTGCCCTACACAGTATACTGAGTCATATCTGGGGACAGTTTTGTTTGTGAAACTTTGAAAATGACACTAACATCTAGCCAGGGATGCTGCTAATTGTCTTGCAATGCATAGGATAGTCCCGTACAAAAAATAATTATTCAGTCCCAAATATCTGAGAAACCCTGCTCTATTATAATCAAGAAAGTATGTTTATTTGTGATTATTTTTTCCTCTTTATTTACACATCTTTCCATCCCCTCCTCCAAATTCATCAGTAGTCTCCATTCGGAATGTTATAGTGTACATGATTTAGCACTATTATTTTACACTATTTCAGTTTGCACAACCATTTTTACAACCTCACACTATCATGCAAAGAAAGCACTGCCAGGACATACGCACAGGCCAGAGGAATGGACCAGTGCAATGAGTGTACCCAGAAACCCTGAGGTGCCAAAAGGCCAACCATGAGCAACTAGTTGACACAACTTGCCAAGAAGCTCATTCTCAAAAAATAATGAAGTTCTTCTAAAACAATGAGTTCAAGTAAAAGCTAACTTAGACTGAATGCTGTGTTTATAAGGGACTGGGGCCATGTTCCTGTGGAACCAAGAATGTCAGACTGGTTGAGAACTTGAGAATCATTATCAGACTGAGTTGGGGAAAAAAGGACAAAGTAAGCAATAAATAACATTGTTTTTAATTTAAAAAGATGCCCATTGAAGTAATGAAATATTTTTTAGAGTACTACAAATCTGCCTTACAATTACACATTCGAGACTCATAACTGTAGTATTTTGTGAGCGATTGTAAAAGCTTAGATTGCAAAAGCTTTGTGGCTCTCAAATTTGGGTCAGTATGAGAATCACCCAAAGGGTTTGATAAAGTTCCAGGGCCTGGCCTTATCCTCCGGTCAAAGTAAAGATGCACTGAACACTTGTTAAAATCACTAGGTCAATTTTTTTTTCTGGCTACTGCACAAAAGGGCTCAGCTCAACTCCACAGAAACAAAAAGCAGGAGGTTTTCAAGCAGTGTGAGCTAGTAGATAAGTACTGGAGGTCCTAAGGCAGAAGCTGTCAACGTGATTATGTCGTCTGTGTTTGGTAAATGTTGCTTATGAAAGCTAAGCTCCTACCTACCCCCATCATTGCCTTAGACAAACCCATGCACGCATGCGCGCGCACACACACACACACACAAGCAAGGACACTATCTTCCTTAATTGCATTCCAAAAGGATAGCTTGAGAAAGACATTACTAAATTGTAAATACGGCAAATGAGGCTGTGGGAAGACTTCTTTGTCAAAGGGACAAAAGGAATAATCCACAGTTGTAGATTTTCTTAAGTAAATGCTCTAAGAAACAGAAGTCAGAGGGCTATAGTCAGAAAGAAACCTGTCCAGGAAAGCTGAGGGGATCGTTAAGGCCATCTTGATCATCCTTCAGGGAATTTTATTAGTTCTCTAGAGCTGACAGATATCCAAGTTTGAAAACCAAAGCTTTCAGATATTTAGGAAACCTCTTAACATTACTCCAAACTAAATCAAGTGAGATATTAACAAAATAACATAATCATATTTCATTTGTGTTGTTAGGTTCATGCATTCTCCCCACACTCACCATGTATGACAGTAAAATAAGTGTAAGTTTTATGTAAGACAAAAGTAAACAGAATGCAAATGTTGGGTTTCCAGATAAAACACAAGATACATGGCACTTACTAATTTTCTGAAACTCAAATTTAAATGAGTGCCATGTATTTTTTTCTCATTAAATCTGACAACCGTAAGATGGAGATGTGTTTTCTTTCCTCAGAGCACACAGAACATTTCCAATTAAAAATCTTAAAGCAGTTGCCTCGGTATTTTCCTGGAGAAGCATTTTTTTTTAAAATGAGTCCAAACAGACAGGGGTCTTAAGGCCTGAAGTACAGTCACCTTTCAGGAACTGCTTTTCCTGATCATTCCTTCTCCACGGTGCACAAGTCTGACAACACAGCCCCTTGATGTGTCTGAGGCTGGCTGTCGCTCTCAGCCATTGTTTGTGAGGCAAACCTTTTCTGCCTGGGATGCCATGATTTGTGGGAGCCACTTATTCTCTTTTAAATGTTAGGAGCTCAGCAGGTCAAAATATAAACTTTTTTAAAATCAGGCTCAAAGAATATGAACACCCTACAAAGCCATAGGTTCCAGACCCCACCAGATTTCAGTTTTATGAATATTTTATCAACCATTTGAACAATAGGGAACAGCTGACCTGCTTGGCTTCGTTATCAAAGGGGATCTGCTGTTATCCTGTAATGACAAAAGTGGGTCTGCATGACAATTTTACTGCAAAAGCCATTTCTTTCAATTTTATACTTGAAAAAAACTGCCAGGTAATTAGCTTCACAGCAGTTTGTTGGCAAAGTAATACTACAGATAAAATGAAACATTCACTAATAATTGACCGTGAAAACTGTGGTTAAATATTGTTGAGCTAATATAATCACTAATAGAAGAAGAGAGAGCAGGATGAATGAGAGATTCTGAAAAAGCAGAAAAATCATGAGGTTGTCCCAGCTTTGAAGCTGAAAAACGAAAGTGGGCAATTAACATCCAAAGGTAAAAAGCATTATCTACAGTACCTGTATTTTCATATGTGTGTGGGTTAAGCAATTGACTATAGTGTTCAATGTCCAGCATAATTTCCCCTCTAAAAAACACGAGAAACTATCTTTAATTTGTAAAAGATTTAAATAGGTATAAGAATATGCAAACATAATAACTAAAACTCCAACACAACGTATGATAAAATACCCAATTAAGACAGTGATAACTATGCATCAAAGTTTTTATTTCCAGGTTAAGGCCTATGTTTTATCCATTTCACTGTCCTTTAACTAATGCTCATGACAATGACTTCTACTATCATGTTAAAATACAACTATTTTTTTTCCCCTCATACACCATTTTCTAAATGATTTTGGCCAAAAAAAAAAAAAAAGATATGAGTTCAAAAGAGTCCCTGGATAAATAAAACCTTTCATCTTCAAAATATCTGCAGTTCCTTTTATACAGAAAACAAAACAAAAGGCAAAGGAAATAATTTCTCTCTCTCTAAAATGGATGCTGTTTGCATATTTCAGCTGCAGTATCTAGGTTACCCATGCATTGTGGAAAAAGAGAGGAAAGAGAGAGAGAGAGAGGAGATGAACCTCATGCTAAAGATAATCTCTAAGTTTGTGCACTTGTATATTGTTGAAATGATGCATGATTAAAATGCTTTGATCTGAGGATCACTAACAAGCATCAAGTCCTTCCTGTTGATAATTAAATACTTTTGAGAATAAATAGTAATTAAACTTCTAATTTTTTTAATGGGGAGACCCAGATACTCTACTTGGTACTAAATTTCTATGAGCAAAGCTCAGAAATAAAACTTTGGATTTTTCCATTTTTGTTATCCTCTTCTAAGCAGTATACCACATTATATCCCTAGGAATTATTTTTGATAACTTCTTTGAAAGAAAAATGCAATGATATTCAGAAAAGAATATAGGGCAAAAATATAGCCGTAAACCAAAATCTCTACTGCGAAAAGATTTTTTTGGTGACATTAGAACATCAACGATCTCTTTTAAACTGAATCGTATTTCTAGTACAATTCAGAAATAATTACTAATGTGCTTTTTAACTTGCAATTTTCAGAATCATAAATTCACTCCAGAAATGTTAGTGCTCTTTATTTTAAAAATTTGAGAAAGAAAATGTCTAATGTCTGTTCTGCTTATCCTTGTCAAAAGCAAACAGCTCTTAGGACCTACAAAAGGAAATCATGATTTGCTTCATTACACAAAAAAGTAAGTGGGGGAAGAAGGAGAAAAAGAAAGAAGGTGGAAATGAGTACTTAGCTACGATGCTTATCAAATTAACACAAAAAATATACTTTTCTGATTCTCGTATTTTATTCACCCTAGATTCTGAGGTAACATGAATAATATAGAAGTGACCACATTTAATAATGGAGAATTACCCTATCAAATTCTTAGTCAAAGTCAAATATGAGCCAGTTATCTGGCTTTAAGATTAGATAAATCATATCATTCTTTAAGCAAAGCATAATTATCAATGGAGGAAGATTTCAGATAGATAGCATAATGCCCAATTTCTAAGGAATTCTTTTTTATGTGTGTTTAGTGAGATTTCTTTAAGAACTCTAAACTATATACTATTACATATTCTTATTTTCCTGTTTAACAACCGTAAAGTCCCTGTAATTATGCTATTATGTGCATAATCCTGAAAAAAATCATACCATTAAAACTTAAAATAAAATTTTAAGATAATTTCTAAAAGTAAAATGTTTTATAAATGACCTGAAAGTCCAATTCCAGTTCAACAATTTGTCTTAAAGGGGAATGGAC
Source organism: Aplodontia rufa (assembly GCA_004027875.1). Lineage (NCBI taxonomy): Eukaryota > Metazoa > Chordata > Mammalia > Rodentia > Aplodontiidae > Aplodontia > Aplodontia rufa. Next base: position 25,235 of record PVKS010022503.1, on the reverse strand, counting down.
TGATGAAACTCAATGGTTTTATCTTTAGCCTTAACCATAATTATAAACCATTTGCCTTACCAAGAATTCAAGGCCTCTTCTACTCTGAGTTATGACACCCAACCTGTAGGTTGGCTGATGGCTGAAAGTACCAGGGAATGACCATTATACTTCCCATACTCATAACACAGCTGCCTGCCCAGGAACACAGGAAGCAGTCCATAAAAGGTATCTCATATGATAACAACTTTTAACTGGAACACCCTCCTCCAAACACACACAGCACACACACACACCCTGTTCCATGTGGTCCTGATCCTGTAAGAGTCTCACGCACACCTCCTACACTTCCAGATATGAGATTTTTCACATTAGAATGAAGAATTCTGTGTTTTAAAATCCAGGTGCTGGAGCAGTGGCTCAAAAATAGAGCACTTGCCTGGCATGCGCAAGCACCCAGGTTCTAACTCCAGCACCACATATACAACTGTGTGTCGGAAAAACAAAAACCAGATGAAAATCTAAATAAAACTGATTCTCTCTCTCTCTTAAAAAAATTAAAACATTCAAAACAAACAAACAAAAACAGATGCCTTAACTTTAGTTAAATATAAATCCTCAAAAGGTCAGAGTTTTTCTGATAAGTCTAGCCTGCCTCAATATTTCTTCTCAGCACACATCTGTCCCAAAAAGATTCCCAAACAGGTTCGCTTCTAACTAGATCTTTATAGATGGAAAACATAGTGGGTATGTTCATTGTCTTGTGTGGGCCTAAAAGGCAAAGTCTCTTGCTTTATTTTACCATTATAATAATATAACAAACTGTAAAATTATTTAATGTACAAGCTATTCTCTTGAAATTGTTTTACTTCTAAACATTGCCTTACTTTCAGTCATTTATCTACTTTGCTCAATCAAGGCTGATTAATGACATCATTTATCAACCGTTACTTAAACTATGCCATTCATAAAATTATTTATTTACCTAATTTCAGAATATAGGCAAATCCTTCAGTTTATTAAAAAAATGTATTAGCTTTACGATAAGTATACGAACATGAATGCCAAACTCAAATAGTATCCCTTTGTATTAAGCTAATTGCAACTGTTATAGATTTTGCACGAGTTCCTACAAAATTAGATCACAAAAGATGATAAATGTCTTGAAAGTTATTGTGGGATTAAAATAATTCATAAAAATAGATTTTCCATTCTATTAAATGAGTTTGAAATATGGTTTTGATTTTTCAATAGCCAAGATCCCAAATTAGTATATGTTTCCACCATAATATGCTTTCCATTAGACTATAGATGTTTTTTAAAGTAGAGTATCATTTATGAAACAGGAAAAGGGCTGATGAATATACCAGGAAAATAACTAATTTTTGCCTTAAACCACTTATCTTAAACCTTTTGCCATTTGTGACCCAGAAAGGATGAAGATAAAAGGGATTAATTTCTAATTTCTCACCTTTCTCCAGAGTGTGTAACCAGGCTCCATTGTAACCTCATGCCACATCGCTAAAGGCATAATGAAAATTAGAGACTTACTTTTTTAAAATATTATGGCCTGATGAGCATACTAAATATTTTAACTAGCATCATATGCTTTGTGTTTACAACAAATTATGAAAGCCTGTACCATGCTATATCTGTTTTTGTATCCCCAAAACCTACAGTGTTTGTTATGTAGCAGGCTACTGCCCTGAAATTAAGCTCACATCAGGAAATAGGAAAGGAAAAGAATGAGAGGAAAGAAAGGGACCTCTACTCACAGATTATATGTTCTCATGAAACCAGCTGCACAGAATACACACACAGAAATATATTTTTATGTATAGGAAATAAAGCATGTCACCAAGGCTTCCAAAATGATTTAAATTTTTTTTTTCTTTTTCAAGCCGCAAGGAAGGAAGGAATAAACACAACCTCGTGGTGCTCAGGAAGGAAGGTGTAACGAGGGAGGACAGCCCAGGGTGCCGATTTACTACTCTCTCAGGTGCCTGCCTTGCTGATTTATGGTGGTGTCATGGAAATGCCTCTGGAAGAAGCCTGTTCTGTTTTTCAAGGAATAGTTACTGCTCTGACACTCAGTCATACAGTAAAGACAAAAAAAAAAAAAATGAAATATAGAAATTAAGATGGTAAAAAGTAAACTTTTATAGTAAAATACATATGTTCTTCATATATCCTTAGTTTATATAAATCATTGCTATTTAGACAACAACACGTAATGTGGAATTATGCTATGAATGTCACTGCCAAAACAGCCACCAGTCTGGGTTCGTAATGTCCCTGAGTTCTGCCATTATTACAGGTAAGTTTTAGGTGAAAAAAACTGTGAAATAGTCCTCACCATGAAGAGAAGGAAGATTTGAAGTAGGGTAAATAGATCTACTTTTTTGTTGTAAAGAAAAATCAGAATTTTCTGATGCAGAAGTGGTCTGTGATTCCTAACATAAAATCTATGAACCTTACGTCTCTAGTAATAAATATAAATGCTCAATGCTACAATCATATAAAATTTGAGGCGAGAACTACTTCTTCCTCGTCCTCTTGACTTCCATCCAGCTACTAACTACATCAACCAGGTGCAGAGGAGTGGGGCAGTTGCCACCTGCCTCCATTTCACCCTTCCAGTTCCCATAACACATCTCAGCCACCAGGGGAGACTGAACAGCCGGTCACCTTGGAAACAAACTGCCGGAGGGAAAAATGACACTCAACAAAAAAATAATAATAAGCAGATATAAGAAGATGGAAATTCTGCGTGAAGATAAACTTTCTAAAAATAGATATGATCTTCAAATTAAAAACTTATAAATTTAAGAAAACAAGGGATTTTTAAAAAATTCTCACAGGCCACTAATTCAGGTCTAAAAGAGACAAATATTTTAAAGAAAGGGAAAAGAGACTTTGCAGATCACAGAGGCTAGGTGGCTTAGAAGGGCTGGAATAAAACGTCATAATTATGTAGATAGTAGATAAGATTTCTCTAAGATGACAAGACACTCGAGTCATCTTATGCATAGGGCTTATTAAATCTAAGAATGTTTCACACACACACACACACACTTAAGCACATTCTGGTAAAATAACTGAAAGAAACGTAAAATCTTGCAGCCTCCTAGGCAGACAGAACATGATACCTAGCAATACAAAATAAGCAATACCCAAATCAGAACACATAGTTCAAAATAGGGGAAGATGAGAAAGAAAAAAAATATTTTCTAAAATTAAACTGGAAGGCAAATACAGTTGTCCCTCCGTACCCACAAGGGATACTGAGGTTCCTGAATTCTCAAAGATACCAAAATCTGCAGATGTTCAAGTCCATTACGTAAAATGGCAAGGGATTTGCATATAACTGATGCACATCCTCTTGAATGCTCTAAGTCATCTCCAGATTCCATATTGTACCTAGTACAAAGTACGTGCTATGGAATAGTAGTTTTACCATATTGTTTAGGGGACAATGACAAAAAAAATTCAATCATGCTCAGTACAGATGCAATTCATTTTCCAAGTATTTTATATCAACAGTTGGTTGAATCCAAGGATGAAACTGCTGGGAATGGATAACCAAAAGTAGTCTCATGAAAGCTTAGGAGTTAGGTCTTTTTATTTAAGTATATCTCTTTCTTTATTCTTTTTTTTACTGTACCAGGAATTTAACCGAGGGGTGCTTAACCACCGAGCAACATTTTATTTTATTTATTGAATTTTATTTTTGAGACAGGATTTTACTAAGTTGTTTAGGACCTAAGTTGTTGAGGGTGGCTTTGATCTTGTGATCTTCTTGCCTCACCCTCAGGAGCCTCTGGGATTACAAGTGTGTGCCACTGTTCCTGGCAAGTATATCTCTTTCTAAAATGCATGTCATGGTGTTGTTCTATTTATACCAAATACATGAACTTGTCATAGTACTGTTCTAATCTGTTGTTCCTGACCCCAGCACTGAGATCTGTACACTTGAACATTGGAGAATCTGAAGGTGCTAGTTCAATGCCTGGATATGCTGAGATGGATGATCAATGAAAGAAAGACAAAATCCAGCTTCTCTATATTCTCTGAGACTTTAGTAAGTACATCACTTGGTTGGCTTATACTTCATATGTCTCTATTATTATACATTTCATTTTTATTGATCATTGGGATCATATGTGGGCCAGCTTATGTATTAAGATGGTCCCGTGGCATTGCATAGCTTCTGTGGTTCATGACACTGAGTTGTGATCAATCAATGTCACAACTAATCTGCTGAACTAAATATATCACAGTCATAAGATGGCACAGGAATTCATTTTACATAAATTATCACCAAGCCTATGTTATAATAATTGTTTAAAGATATTAATCAGAGACTAGGAGAGGACAAGTAGGGGTGAACTTCCCTACCTTCCATGAATAGCTGATCACTCTTCAAACTCATGCTTTCTGTGTACTGCAACCATTTCTTCACTATAAATATACTATCTATTTTCTAAGGGTGAGATTGCAATTCTATTATTCATGTGTGTTCTGTGGGTTGTAATCCAACTTCCCAGGCAGAACTGGTATAAACATAATTAATTTTACAGAGCAAGGAAGATCTAGCATTAAAATTATATGGTAGAAATAATAACAATCTCAGTGATCACAAAAGCAAGCATACATCAGACACAACATGCAACATAAAATCAGCCACCATCCCAACAGATTTATCTATACTTCACAGACAAGACAAATGAAAAGGAAGTATAAGAAAAATTATTAGGGGAAACTGAATATGCATCAAGGAAAAAATATCTGGAAATAGATATATGCAGTAAAAATAAGCAGATAATGGGTTTTTATCATTATAAAACATCCATTATCTTCCTCATTCATGAACTCATACCATTACATCAAAACTGATATAATCTGTGTTCTCCCATCCAAGCTGAAGTCTGTACATATTGTATTGTTAGCCCGGAAACACTGAAGGGATTGAGGGAATGTCAGCTAGGATGTATGTGTCTGCCAAGCAGGAAAGAAAAATCCCAGTTTCTCCCTATCTCCTAATTGAGTGGGTTTCTTCAACTACCTGAGTATAAGACGCTGGACATGTCCACCCTGCATGGTCCTGTAAGAGATGTGCTTGCAGATACACATTTGGACCAGTGTACAGCCACTGACCTCAGCTGATGACACACAAACATGCAGTTTCATGCAAATAATAATCAAAATGACAATCTGTGCACATCATAAAAATTGAGTATATTTATACATACTTCATTATTATGAATTATGTTATTTTATGAGAATAATGTAACAATATAAAATTTATGAGAAACATATTTTAAAATAAATCCAAGAAATAAAACTATTTTAAAGCAGTTTAAGTTTACTATTAATAAGCAAAGTGATTTTACTAACTATAACTTAACTGCTACTACCTATAACCATATGTCATTATTTCTTAGATACAAATTTAATAACACTGTACTATATTATCCTTTTTGGTCTATCCTAAGAGAAATACAGTTTTTAAAATTAGACAACCTTACATAAAACAAAAAGGGTTTATTTAGAAGACGTATCTGCAATTGCAGAGTTAAGATCATTAGGCAACATATAAAAGTAAAATAAGTATGCATTCAATTAAAAATACAAAAGGCTTATGTCCTTCCCAGTTCTAAAAGTTAATAGGTGAAAATAATACAATTGTAGTAAGTTTGTTCACGACCCCAAGTTTGATTTGCTTTCATCTTATTGTTTGATGAATGCAGTTGACCCTTCAGCAATGTGGGAATCATGGGGACAAACACCCCACATAATAGAAAATCTTCATATAATTTACTACTTCCCCAAAACAACCACATAGCCTAACTACTAATAACCTATTGATAACTGCTAACAGAAGTCTTGCTGATAACATAGTCAATTAACACATATTTTGTACATTAAATGCATTATATGTGATAAAAAGCATGAAAGATTGTGAGAGATCATTTTTTGCTGCTACAAGCCATGTAATGGGATGTTCAGCATCCCAGGGACTTTTAAATAGCTACTGGCAGCACTTGAGATCACCACAATAGCAATAGGAGGTGACTGCAAATTATTACAGCAGTGCAGTGGGTACAATAGTTAATTTTATATAGTTATGATTTAAAACTTATTTACATTTCTCTGTACTATGAATGCCTCCATGTCCTGTTGTATTTGTATACATAAGTTTTGATCAATTTTAGCATTTTAAATAAACCTGTGTATATTTTTGGTAGTGATAGACTATTGTCTCTGTACATGTTATGTGTTCATGACATTCTAAGTTTTTCTTAATTTTTTCAATATTTCTAGGCTACATGGCACCTTTTGAGTTTTTTTAAATTATCACAAATCTCCAAAACAATCTCTGTATTAGTGAACCCACACAGTTCAAACCCCTTTTGTTCAAGGGTCAACTCATATAATTTTGGACAGTGTTGGAGAGAGAAAATTGGTAGAGGCCACAAGAGTATAGTTAAAAAGAGAGCAAATTTCATCTACCTCAAAACAAGTTGTGAAGACTAAAATTTGATGAAATGTAATATAGAATGTTTTAACCTCTGGGACAATGAAGGAAACGGAAATGTAAAGTATAATTTGGAAATGCAAATCCTTCTTTTAATTGTTTCAGAAGTTCTAGCCAGTGCCACAAAGCTGGAAAATTCTGTTTCAAATAAAATAAAAAGATCACTGTTTTAAATTATTTTGGTGTTCTACCTGGATAGTAAGTATGTGATAATTAACTGAAAGATCTTTTGAACTCAAAGTAAATTATTAAATTGCAATAAACAAAACCCAATATATTTCTTATATTCTTGCAGTAATCACTTGGAAAACAAAATAAAGATCCTACTAATAAAATGAGATATAACACTAAAGAAATCTCCAAGATCCATGTAAAGAAAACCACAGGGATAAGACTTGAATAAATGGACAGATATAATTGCATTTTTGAATGCAAATGTAAATATTGCAAATATTTCAAATCTCTATAAATTAAGTCATATACTCAGAACTTAAAATGATTTAGAAGCTTGTTGGAAAGATTAAATGAATGACTCTGAAAAATATTAGCCAAGAATAATTTGAACACAAAAATAATGCAGGAAAATTCTCACTATCAGATACTAATGTATACTCTCAAACTTTGATAAAATTAAGAGCAAATGAGTGACAAAACCTAATAGATTCTCAATTTTCTGTCACTGGAAATATTTAACTGAGATTTTATAGAAGGGGTAAAATAGAGGGAATCTTCTCACTGGGCCATAAGCTGTTCTACATCATTTCTAAGATTCTGCAACTACAAAATTACATTCTATTCATTAACAATGATGATAGATCAGTGCTTTCTTAAATAATTGTTGTTTTATAAAAAGATGTTCACATTTTACCTCAAATCATGATACACTGGACATCTGCTAAGCCTGCCTGCCTATAACTAAGATGCTCAACATAGCACAAATTGCAAACTATAAATCTCAGAGGCACTCTTGCAGGTAATAAGCAAGAAGTCCAGTGCATCCTCCTCCAAGGGTCCCATGAACTCTCTGTTATGCCCCAGTGGTCCCTCACTACTCATAGATATCTTGGTGAGGGATAGGAGTTAGGTTTCCCAAGTTAAATCCACTTCCTTTCTGAGTCAGTGGGCTAAGTGTTAGGAAAGAGCTTAGCCAACAGAATGCAGGCAAAATCCTCAGCTTCCTGGACAGGTAAAGGTGCTGAGATTTTGGAAATGCATGCAATGATAGAAGCTGTGTACCTCGCTCTGGAGCCACTGTGAATGCTAGGACAGAGCCCAACAGTAGCACTTGAGACACAGGTTGTGCTCAGAAATGGACCCTCTCAAATGAAGCACAAAGTGCTATACATCAAGTTTCTGGTTTACAGTTTATGCCCACGGTGTACCTGAGAATGCAAATCCAGCAGCTTGGGTCCAGGTATTCTCTGGTACTTTCTACCTTGGGATTCCAAAATCATACTTCTCCTACCTTATCAGGTAAACCACCCTTCCCTCCAGGTCTGGAAGCTCCTTTTTCCCCAGGACAGTCAGGATATCTCCCTTCACGAGATTGCAAGGTGTCTTCCACCAAGGATCTTATAGGAGAAAAACATTTCATAAATTCAGCAGAATTTCAGGTTCCCAACTCTACAGTGACACTCAGCAACTTTCCTCACTGGAGAAAAAAAAAAAGAACTAACACAAATCTGATCTGTGGGAGGATTCCTACCCTCATTTCCTACTAAATTCTATCATAATGTAGCATCCCAGTGTACTTTGTTACAATTTCAAATTTTAGACCCCCAAAAGATTTACTGAAATAAAATATTTGGAGATGGAATCCAGGAATAACCATTTTTAAACAAGCTCCTCATGAAACACTCAGATATTAAAGTTTGAAAATTGCTGCCCTAGGCTTAAATCATTTTACCCTTATCTCTTTTTCCCATTTCATCAGCATAAAATAATATTACATTATCTCAATTATACTCTCTAGTTCTGTGACTTCAGCAAGAAATCCTTATACAGTTTGAAAGAAGGGGAAGAATAAATGACAAACAGCAGAAATGATGGCAATACTAGTGGACATAGTTATCAGAAACATGGAACAGCAAAGTATGCAAGTATGTGCATTCTTAAAAAAAAAAAAACGAAGGTTAGCAACAAGGAGAAAGCAGAGAATATGGATCCATAAACTTCAGATCAGAAGCAAGCAAACATCTCGTCCATCAGTCCCTTCACTCCTGTAAGCCCAAAGAAAAACTGCACATCCTGCTCTCAGGTCTCTTCACTAACTGATCAATATACCAGGTTACACCAGACTCTGTTTCATGCCCTGCTCATTCAACAGTGAAAACAGCAGACGTGATCACTGTTGGAATGGAGCTCATTATCTGTTGAGGGAGACAAGCTCTAACTAGGCCAACAATAAATTTTAAAATCAACTAAGTTCTAAAAGACTGGAGATGTGATGATGGAGAATGATGGAACATGTCAGGGAAGCCCTCTATGAAATAACAGATTAGTTAAATTAGATGTTTTTCAACATATTTGTTAGATTCGAGTATGAGGGAGGATCTCAGGGGAAGAGAGCTGTAGGCAGAGTGCAAAGCAGTGCAAGGCCCTGACATGGACACACGCTAGAGTCTCAGGGTCTGAGAAATAGAGAAGATGGAGAAAATGAACAAAGAGAAGGTGAAGAGAGAAAATGCTAAACGAATACTCAAAGATGAAACCATGCAGGGCCTTGAGGCCAATGTTAACTTTTGAGCACTGTATTAAGTACCATGGGAAATCACTAAAAGATTTAAGGACAGCACTATTACTGGTCTCTTTTTTAATTAACACATATTAGTGGGATTTGGCATGATATTTCCATACAAGCCTCCAGCAACTGCTACACAGAAATGGATGGAGGTGAGTGTTCAAGGTTAGTATTCAAGGCAAGGATGATGGTTGTTTGTATAACGGTGTTTTCTTGGATGAGAAGCTGGGTAGAGGGATGAGAAAAATGCCTGAATGAAAATAATGAGGGAAGCACAGTTTTGAAGGATGGAAGTAGGGAGCTGAATCTTAGACACATTATATTTGAGATGCTTGTGAAAATACGAAAAATATAAACAAAGTCTAGGAAGCAAGAGCATGGAACTGTTGATTGTGATGGACATATGAATGAGTTGTTTGCCTACAAGTGCTACTGAAAGTCATGGGAATACATCAGATTACCAAAGAAGAAGTTTCAGCTAAAGGAATGGAAGAAAGGAAAGAAGGAAGAAACCGAGAAATGGACTCTTAGCAACTTTTACACTGTGAAGAAAGAGCTAGTTCTGTCCAATCCCAAATAATTTATGTCAGCGAGTCATGTCAAGTATGAGTAAACCAACTGATGAGTAGATTGAGAGCCCATATTGTTGTACACACTATAAAACCTCCCAGTTGTGTTTCTCATACTGTCAACAGATAAATTCACAGATATTGGAGAATAGTGGCTAAGCTCAGAGATCAAAATTTAAAAACAAAAAATAAACAAACAAAAAAACTGCAGCCTTAATCAGGCAGTTACATCATAGCAGCAAGAAATAAGAGTGGTAAGTTAAGGTTTGTCAGAATCCAAAACTCTATGTTCAGCATGTACGAGACAGATTCTTCCCATGTCACGTTCAAACTAAATAGATACCAGAGTTCTTTGCCAGTTTGGGGATGAGGAAGCCCCAAGAAGATGCCAGGTTTGGGCTGATAGGGCAGGAGTGTTCTCAAATAAGATAAGATGATATGTGTACTCAAAGTTGGTAGAATGATTCATATACTATAAATATATAGCATATTACAATTTACTTAGTAGGATACAAACTAAAATTAGATTTTTTTTCCTTTACCCTTTTCCAGTCTTTTCTACTATATCTTCATCCTCTTTGGTTAGTTGCAGTAGGGGCAAGCTCCTCTTTCACAAAGAGTGGAATAAAATTCTCCTAATAACAGTTGATAATGCAGGAAGTACAGATAAAACCATCTCCTTAAGCCTCTATCCTTCAAGGACTGATTGAATGTTTGAGGCCACAGAATCAGAGAGAAGCTGTATGGTGGTACTGAAGTAGTGTTGTGGTCATGCCTTCTAGGTTAACAAATCTCTTCAAATAATTCCTCTTTCTGATCAGTCTATTCCATACATCCTCTATTATATATAGCTTTTATGTTTCAAAACAGCTTTGGCTACTTCTTGACAATTCATTCCACTTAGAATGTTCCAGATCTTATCAACTATTGTTTTCAAAGTTGAGTTTCCACTTAGAACTCCTGGCAATAAGATGGTAATCCATTGAATAAATCCTTTGTCATAGACAAAATCTCCATTTTCCAGGTAAGAAAACTGAGACTCAAGGAAAGTAAGCCCCAGGCACAGGTATGACAAGTGACAGAGGAAGATTTTCCCCAAGCTCTGTTGAACTATTAAATTTGCTCAATTGCTCTGCAGTGGTCTGTGTTGAAAAACAGCAAGACAGGTGGATTTGATTTCTATATTAATCACATTAACTAATTAGTTAATCATTTTGTATGTACCATGAAAGCAGTTATTTTTTTCAATCTGAGGTATAAAATCAGAACTAATTTTTGAAAGATGTGACAGTTTTTAATTGGACAGTGAAGGAAATGGAAACACAGATTAAATGACTTTTCCATGGTCACAAAGCCAATACATAATAGAATTAAGATTTTGATTTTCTAAAACAACTTCATGGATACAAGAAATTTAATATATATTATTTTGATAATGTAAATTTTTATACAGATATATCTATCATATAAAACATGCATCATTACAGAACCATTCTAAAGCTAAAGATGCTAAAACCTTAATCCCAGAATTCTGATTCAAAAGTATGTATGAGACAAGGTTTGTTAATCTATATCTATTTTAATTTTTAATGTGAAAATTGCTAGGTTAAAATTTTTACTTTTATTTAGTATATTATGTGAAATTGTCTTACAGTCTACTGAAGTTTCTAGTTATTAAATTTGTTAAGAAATCTGAAAACTGGGCTGGAGCTCAGGGGTTTCGGCGCTTGCCTGGCAAACTTGAGGACCCGGGTTCAAACCCCAGCACCACATACACAACTAAGTGTTAGAGCTACTAAGGCCATGTGAAAAACTCAATAAAGTTGTTTCTCTCTTTCTCTGTCTCTGTCTCACTGTCACTTTAAAAAAAAAAAAGAAATCTGAAAACGGGACTGGAGTGGTGTCTCAGTAGCTTGCCTGGAATGCTTGAGGACATGGGTTCAAACCCCAACACCATGTACACAATGAAGCACCACCAAACCAATGAAAGCCACATGAAAAATTAAATTAAATTGATTCTCTCTCTCTCTCTCTTTCTCTGTCCACCTCTCTTTCTTAAAAAAAAAAAAAAGAAAAGAAAACAAAAAGAAATCTGAAAACCTAGGAATAGAAGCAGATAATAGGTATTCGTTTAAGGTAAACTAGGAACAGGAAAGTATTGTTGGATTATATTGTTGAGGTATAAGTTACTCAGACCCACAGAGGACGAGGAGGGCTTTTGCTATAGGCAGATTAAAAATGGCACAGAGGCAAGTGAAGCAATGTATAAGGTCTTCTACCAACTTGACATTTGAATTCTGTCTGAATTTGATCAAAGTGTAGCTCCTAATGTACCTCTCTCACATCTTCATCTCTTCAAAAGCAAAGTAAAACCAAGCAGTATTTGTTATTTAAAATGGCACTTGTTCACATTCCCTAAGGGTGCCTTCCCTGTTTGCACCTAAGTACTTATAAAGACAGGAAAAGATAAAAACACACTACCACCCCAAATTAAGATTGATGGACAACTCAAAGCAATCAAAGCAGGAATCCCACAAAACTCAGGATAGATTCAGTTTGCCCTCAACAGAAGCCTGATTGTGTTTTTTCCTCAATCTGACCTCCAAGTACAAGTCTATGAAGTGGATTCCATGACCCAAATGGACAAAGAGACATCTTGTCCACTGAAAAACACACTGGGTACATAGCATCTATTTTAAAGATGAGTGTGATATCAAATGGATGGAGATGGAAAGAATTATGCTAAGTGAAGTATCCCAATCTCAGAGACTCAAGGGCCGAATGGTTTCTCTCATCTGTGGATGCTAGAATATATGGGGAAGCAGTAGGATAGATGGCTAACCTAACAATACTTCAAATTGTATGACTCTCAGAGTAATAGGGGGATGGCTCCCTAGGTTACTTGGAGGCATAGGGAGGGAGTGGGGAGGGGGGAGGGTGTATGAAGAACTCATAGGAGACTGGAGAGTGGGAATATGAGGGAACCATCTCAGAAGTCGATGTCATTCCTCCACGAGATACCCATTTAACGCGTGAGTTCTTCTGGGGGAAACTACAACAGGTGAAACCCAAGGTGGTCATCCATGTTTTGGCATTACCCCTGGATAACAAAGTATATATACATTGATTACTGTTGGTTTGATAATGTTTTACCCTCAATTGTATCTCTATATACTTTTAATAAAATAAAAAAATTAAAAAAAAAGATGCGTGTGGACAGCAGAGCTGACATAATATGACCTAAAAAATATTATTTCCTAGTAAACTTTTAGGTTTCTTTCTAAATACCACTTTATCTGTATCCCAGTTTTAATATGTATGGTTATTATTTTTCAATTCTAAAATGTTTGTAATCTATGAACTCCTTAGGAATGCATTATTTTTTTGTTTCCAAATACAAGCAATTTTAACTGTGTTCTTTTTATTCTTATTTCTAATCAGATTGTTTTAAGAGAAAATGTTCAATATGACATGATTTTTGAAATTTGTTGAGACTCCTTGTGAGCTAGTACATGATCAATGTATATTTGACAATAATGTTTTATCTTGTGTCCATGATTTTTATGATTTATCTTTAGAACAATATTATTGACCTACAGCCAGTCCAGAGATAACATAAAAATCACAAAATTTCACATTATCAAGTGTTAACAGGAAACAGTGCATCCATCTACCAGACACAGAGGTCATAGGACTTCTTGCCTCCTTAATTTAGACAATGAATTACTGGTGTTCTAAATTACCCAGTTGTAGTACTTGGCTGCATCAGTGCTAAGAAATTAACACAAACATGCTTGCGGCTATTTCTCAGTGACTCTAAAGAGAGTTCATAGCAACATCAAAATGTAGAAAAACTGAAACAATATTTTAAAATTACGAGAAAGATAATAATCTAGCTGGAAACACTGAATGAATATCAAACTAAAAAAGTAAAAAAAATAATACATTTGAACTCATTGCCATATGCAGTCCTAAAAAGTAAAAAATGATCCAGAAGATTATTTCAACATTTTTAAATTCCTAAATTAAGTACAGTAGAATGAAAATTTAGTAAGCAATTAGACTTTGCCTACTATATATCAATCCTCCTTGTTTTTAAACATCCCTAACAATCAATGCATTGTTTGTTGTGCCTTTATTAAATCTTGAATTACCTACCGATCAAGGAGATTATATATATATATATATATATATATATATATATATATGTATCTCTAACCACATAAACCTTGAAGAAGGTTACCCAATCTTTTCCTTTGGATATCAAGTCTATGATTTATTTTATTCTACTCAATAATGAGATCAAGCAAGGGATAATTACTCATGTTGATGATTTTAGCAACATTTTTTCAAAGGAAAAAAATATGATGTGGAAATAGCAATGTCTATTAAAACTAATTGAGCAATTATATTTCTTTTTAATAGTACATAAAACAGCACATCACTAACCCTTGTTATGATAACATTTGAATGAATTGACATTACTTATTTCTTTAGATTATTAGAAATGAAGTAACAAGTATGTTATGTTTAAGAAAAATAAAATTACTTTTTTCCTCAGGAAAAAAATGTATCTGTATAAATTGCTTGTTAAGTGTCTGAAGTTTACTTTACGTGATTATTGCTATAATAATAGTATATAAAAATTATCATGATAGTTTTAGATTTCAGAGACCTAAATGTAGAATATTAATAACGCTTCTGTATGTCATGAGTCATAAATAAGAAAAAGCTAGAAAACTGACAAATCAAAAAGGAATAGTTTTGTAGAATGTATGTATTAAATCTCTTATAGAGCAAAAACAAATGCAAATCTGTATTACACATGTGGTGTGATAAAATAATCATATGATCTATATACATAATGGATATATTTAAAATCTGGCCACGGGTCATAAATAAGAAATAATTCAAACTCTTTTATTATATTTTAAACTGAAAGGATATGTGTTATTGAATAGGATCATTGGGGAGTGGGGTGCTGGAGATTGAACCCAGTGCCTCACACATGGATAGGCAAGTACTACCACTGAGCAACAGTGCACCCTGAATAGGAAACCTACACTGGAATGCAATTATTATCTAAGATTTTTATCTCATTTTGCATAATCTAATCAATGAAGCTGAGCACCCAGTTCTAAATTATTTGTATAAAATAATTCATAAAAATTCTAGTAGTCAACCCTAATGTTGAATTAATTCTAGTATTAAACACTCTAAACAAGGCCAGCAAGACAATAATATATCACTTCTACAGCACAAGAATGTCTCAGTATATTTAAATATACATGCCACATTATTTACTGCCCACCAATATTTTGTGGATAATTGGTTTGAAATATTATTGCCCTGATAGAGTCTCCTATAAATACTGCTGGAGAATATTTGTGAATAATCTAATAAACATGCCCTCTTCCCTCCTACCAGGTTGATATTGTGATCTCCTACGTTTTTCTGACTCACAGTGAACTGTCCACCTCCTTCAACAAAATATTACATAGATTAATCTGCTGTTTTCTGAATCACCAGTTATTAGATGAATATGTGAGGGAGGAAAAGTTTTCCCTCTGCCCTTTCAAGTTAAGTACCTCAAGCTGCTGAATTAATTTGACCAAAACCAGACAAACAGGAGAAAAAGTTAACTCACATACAAACTAGAGCTAACAAAATAAGTAAGCAGTTCATTAAAAGTGTAGGGTTAGAGACTTATAGACCTAACTTTTCAGGGAAAGGGGAGGGTAAAGAAAAGGCTTCTCTATAGAAAGAGAAAATTGTTCTCCCTAAGAAAGACAAATGGGGGCGCAGGAGTAGTGACTCGGTGGTTTGCCTGGCATGTGCGTGTATGCGAGTTCAAACCCCAGCACCACGTACACAACAGAGTGTCTGAGGAATGAAAGTCACATGAAAAACTGAATAAAAAATTGCTTCTCTCTCTCTCTCTCTCTCTCTCTCCTTTCTTTAAAAAAAAAGAAGAAAGAAAAATGAGATAAGAAAGTTTGTGATGTATGTTTATGCAGGTGAAAGTGGTCTGTCTTCTGCGTGGCCATGAAATTGCCCTTGAGAGGAGATTTATGGATATATCTCAAAAGTATGTGAGGTAAAAATTCAAAATAAATTGAGAAGAAACACAAACAATGTATCAATACAGGACATGACCTGATCAGTTTTCCCTTGATGGGTATCACCAAGAGTGTCTCAGCTCAGTCTTAGCAATAACAACACATTGGTCAACCTGTGGAAGCATGCTTATGGAAAGACCATGGCATAATTCCTCAAACATCATACTTTTGAAAATCATGAGAACCATGAGTTAGGGTGATTTAAATTAAAAATTCTGAACTGAAGAGGTGGCTCAGTGGTGGAGCGTTTGCCTGGCATGCACTAGGACCCAGGTTCAAACTCTAGCACCACATATACAGCTAAGTGTTGGAAAAACAAAAACCAGATGAAAAAATAAAATTGACTCTCTCTCTCTCTCTCTCTCTCTTGCTCTCTCTCTCTCTTTAAAAAAAGGGGGGGATCTCTCACTTTCTTTTAAAAAAAAGTTAAAAATTCAACAGGCATTTGTAAGGTTTTAAAGGCCCTTAGTCCTTGTGGTCTTCTTTGAGGAATTATTCTCCTTTTTGAGAGTATGTGTACCTCAAGACAGGGATCACTGTTCATCTCTGTATCCTTCATGCTTATCACACTGTTAAACAACTAGTAAACCCTCAGTAGTATTTAAAATTTTTAATTTTTAATAATTCAAAATTATAAGGTCTTGTTTTAAATCATCCCTTTAAAATACTGCACAAAGAACTGAGATGATAAAAAGTCAAATTAATTTTTCTCATTAAAATGAAAGAAAACAAAATATAGACTGGCATCTTGATATCCATGAACAGGTCTGTACCAGTGGTTTATTGTCAGTCAATTTAGGACTGAAGGTAATGAAATATAATTCTAAGAATATTTCAATTAATATATTATTCAATAATTTTTTACAAAACCCTTTAAACTTGCATATCAGTGTTTACTAGTCATTTTCAGTGGGGGAACTTGTGATATTAAGTTTCATCTACATCTGTTACATTCTATTTAAAATTTTCTAGGATTCAGCTCCAAGCATTTGCTTATCCTTCTTCCTGTGATGTTTATAACACTGGAAAATCTCTACCCACCGCTTTCAGGACCTAATACAGCCACATAGCATTTCCACGTATATTTCTTATCGTAGGTACCCCCACAATCAGGAAAATGAATAAAATAAATTGTTAATTTTGGAGAGAATAGAATATTACATATTTATTAAGATAAATAACTAATATGATATACATCATGAATGGATTTCAAAACCAATATTGGAAGTAAAGCAAAACATATATATATGGTATCTCTCATCTGTGGAAGCTAGAATACATGGGGAAGCAGTATGTTAGACAGCTAAGCTAACAATAAGTTCAAATTGTATGATTCTCAACGCAATAGGGGGATGGCTCCGTAGGATACTTGGAGGCGTAGGGAGGGGGATGGGGAGGGGGGAGGGTGTATGAAGAACTC
>PVKS010022502.1:0-33640 GCA_004027875.1 Aplodontia rufa | reverse complement strand
CCCTCATGGGCTTCTATGCAATCATCCAGTCCCACCAGGAATCTAGGCAGGTGAGGGACACAGGATGTTAGAGGTGACATCTTCCTGGCTTGCTTTAGATATGGAAATCTCTAGCCAGAATTTGAGGAAGATTCCTTCAAATAAAGACATGAGTGGGCTTTCAGGCCAGAAGGAGGGCTCCTGTCCCCAGAGAGGGGCACTTGGGAGGCTTGTACACAGTGCTTGGTAAATCCTACATCCCACCCTTATGTGATTCCTAGCAGAAGGCTGATTCTGGGGCTTTGCCTGTTGGAGGAACAGAGGGCTGTTGTGGATATCTGGGCACTGGGCCCTCACAGTCAGGCTTTATGAGGATTTCTCTCCAACACAGTTCATCCCAGCCAGAATGGTCCACACTTTCCTGTAGAGAAGCTGGACAACAGATGTGGGGCACAGCCTATACACACATGTGCCTCACAGGATTTTCTTTGCAGCCCAGCTGCATGTGGGTTCATTGGCCACTCTATAGGAGGCCCATTATTATGTATGTGGCAGGGGTGGGGAGGTTTAGGAGGTTTCAGGGAAAGGAGAAGCACTACCCATGATGGTTTTCTACCTATCCCAAAATCTCTAGTGCTCTTGGATCCATTATTCTAATGTGGCTATATAGATTTCCAGAAGATTTGGGGGTGTCCCTGAGCATGAACAGCCTGAATCATCTTAGACTCTTCCTGATGCTCACCATGCCCAAATCTGAGTTAATGCTCCATGTCCACAGCCTCATTACACAGCTAGAGGACCCAGATCCCAGCAAATCTAAGCCTTGTGAAGAGAAGACTTTGAAAATTTGTGTGACAAAGATATGGTGTGGCCCCCAAAGGAAATGGCATTTGGTCCCAAGCCAGATAAAGCTATCTTCCTGATGCTGATACCTTGTTGTGTGGGTAGGGGCTGGGCTACTCTCAGAGGCACAGGTCTGTTTTGAGTTGGGAAAGGCCCAGGAAAAGGCAGTCTTGTGGGTGTTTTTCTCCTGCAGCTCCCAGGTCACCTCAACTTACAGAAGTGCCTCCAGCAAAAATGCCCCAATTTGCACGTTTAATTTGGGGGCAATATTTTACAATATTTATCAAGATATTTTAAGCATTTAGAATAACAAAATCTCATTGTTTACTTTTCAAAGTTGCACGAGGAATTCATTTACCAGGCTCTCTATCCACCTGGAAGGTGGAGCTGCAGATGGAGCCTCCAGCAGAGTACATGGGGAGGAAACATACAGCAGGAGGTGAGATAGAAGCCCTTGTGTATGGGGCTGAGGTGGCTGCCTAGAGGACGGTGAGGAATCTGGGCCACCAGAGGATGCTGCCTTCCCTGGGGCAGTGCACCTGATTGTTAGGCACATAGGATCTGAGTTTAGACAGAATCAATTTATTTTTAAGTTGGGTCTCATTTTGGCCTCCTGTTCCTCCTCTGTGGAATGGGACAGCTGCTCCTCCCAGCATAATAGGAATATAAATTGAATGTGATGGCTTGTGAAGCATCCCTGCCAACCTGGGTCTAATGTTTTGTGTACACAGCCATTGAAATAATGCAGACACAATGTACAGGAAGCATTTTAATCTCTTCAAGATATTTAAAGCCAACATAATTTTCTGTTTTATTTTTTAAAATTTCATTTTATTTTTCTATTTTTGTGTTATGATGGATAGAATTCAAGAGGGCTCATTCCCCAGCCCTATTAATCTTTTCAGACAGTTTTACTAAGTCACCAGTATGGCCTTGAACTTGTGAATCACCTGCCTCATCCTCCAGCTGAGATTACAGGCATGTGCCACTATGCCCTACCATGCTGATCTTCTTGTAGGACTGCTCAGCTTTTCACAAGAGTTAGGGGCTGACTGTCAATGATGAAGCTCCAGTTTATGACAATTTACACACATTTACTCTTGGGAATGACTTGGAAGCAAACCAATTGAAGTTATCAGGCAGAACAGAACCTCCTCAGGACAAGGCCATGGATCACCACCATCAAACAGACATGACAATTATCACCCTGGGAGCACTAGGTTTTGTCTGCCTGGAATGGGGATGGTTGGTATTTGCAGGGCCCTCTCAAGGTCATAGGGCAGCCTTATTTTGCTGCCTAGGGAAAGAGGCAACCCTGTCATGTGACTAGGAAAACTGACTTATCAGTGCCACCTTCAGGGAGGTGCCAGCATGCAGAACAGTGGATGTAATAGGTAGGAGGAGTGAAGCTTCAGGTACTGTGCAGTCTCAGAGGCAGGAGGTATGATGATGGCAGGGAGGCCTAGGGACACAGCACACAACTTGGGCTAGAGACAGACTTCCAGGATGAGCAGTACAATCAAAGCAAGGTGGGCCTGCACAGCAGAGGGTAGAGAGTAAACAGAGGCCAACACAAACAGCTTAGGCAATCTGTTTCTCTGCAGGGACCTCTGACTCCCCATGTAACTTATTGCAGTACATGTTCTATAGGCTTCATGAAGGAGAAGGAATGAGCATTCTCATTACACTGATGGGGTTAACTTAATCTTTGCCAATGAGCCCCTCTGTTCTACAGAGTCACAGAGCTGGGGTTTATCCCAAAGTTGTGGGGCTCGGTGGGGTCCACCTGACAAGGGGGATGCACTTTGTGCCCTGGTATAACATCTTAGATCTGCACTTCCATGAACCTTTGCTCCTGGGGCCTGGAAGGAAGCTTTGTTCTGCCCATAGTTAAGCTAGTCCCAGTACATGGAGAACAAAGGACCCAGCACCAACCTTTCCCCATCCAGCACCAATGTAGGCTCTGTCACATGAGTTTAGTGATGAAACAAGGAAAATCACAGTTCATGTGTTTTTGCTCAAAAAATGACTGTCAAATCATGCTCTTTGAGGCATGTCTATGTAAAGAAGACAGTGTCCTGTTGGAGGAGAGCAAGGATTGAAGGAGAAATGAGAACTCTCTAACAGCAAGTAATCCCAGACTCTGTTATAATTTACTTCATCATGCACAACATCTTCAAATGCCAAAATTTCTCTTGAATTAACACAGGTGGCCACCGTTTATATACAGTTCATAACAGGTCTTGGTGTTAATGTTTTTCAGAATTTCTTTGGTACAAAGCAGAGTTATCATCCCCTCTCCTGTGCTAAAATAAAAATAAAATGTTCCATCATATCAAGAACACATGTCCTAATCTTCACAGCTTAATCATGACAACTTGGTGTATCTGGGAGTTGGTGAATTTTGCTCCAATAGTATAATCTTAGTTGTGGATATAATGAAGGTGAGACTTCAATTCAGAGAATGTTTTCCCCTTTTTAAAAGTGATAGAGACACTTTTGTAAAAATGAAAAGCTTCATCCTCTACAAGATGCTTGCCACATCTAGGTCATGTGGAGTATTAGGAAAGTTCAGCAGCTCAAATCTTTCCTGAAATAAGCTCTCAGGGCCAGCATCATCACCAGCTGGAGTGCTCCAGCCTCACTTAGCATTTGAGCCAGGGTTGATTTTCTAGCAAGTTTCTTAGCTGTGCTGAGAGGTAACTAGAATATGCAGTGCCTTTTCTAAGTGCTATTCTTGTTTTCACAATCTAGAGTCAAACCAAGTAAGCGTATGCTGAAGAAGACAAAACTGGAGTGATCCCAGCTAAGTCAACAGCATAGTTGCCACATGATTAGGAAAATGAGTCACCAGTTATCTTCAGATCTCATTTTCTCCCAGCTCAAGTGTGTTGTTCCTGTCACAGTGCTGATGATGGAAAACAGAATTCATAGAGTTGAATCTGAGTCCTTAACAGGAGGGAAAAGGAGAAGCCAGAACAATGCTCAATGCTAAATTGAGCAAACCAGAGCTGTAGTAAGCAGAGCCCATGGAACATCATCAAGAAAAAGGAAATACCTGCTGTTTAAGTAAAATGCTTATGGTTACTTAATTTCCAAAATTACCAATTACTTCCAGTATTTTGGGGGAGCAGAGGCCATTAGAGTCAGTAATAAATTAAACTTTATCAAAAAAGAATGTAAGTAGATGAGGCACTGAAGGTTTTGACTCGATTATTATATTGCAGTACTAAGAATCAAATCCAGGGCTTCACTCACACTAAAAGAGCTCTATCCCTGAGCTGCATCCACCACTTTATGATTTTATTTTAATCAGCATTTAGAGATGCTTGCCTCAAACTAGCAAAATTCTGCCTCAGCCTCCCAAGCAGCTATGATTACCAGTGGGAACCACTGAGCTCCACTTGCATGAGCCCTTGAATCTATAGGAATAAAGGAATAGAAGACTATACCTGTAGGGAAAATATATGGCCAAGCAAGAATACTTTATTTTCCTGTGGTGGTGACCAGTAGCTCATGTGCATAAGATTTGAACACCATTCTCTTGGTAGAAATCATCAGGAATCAATGGACTTAAAGGCAGACTCTTCACAAGGAAAGATGGGTTTCGACTTTCTTTTCATGGGGAAACAGGCAGCAAACCAGAAATTTTAAAATGTCAAAACTTGTGCTTAAATTGCACATTAGGTTTGATCATGTGGGGCATGATATGCCCACTGACATGAGCAGTATCCCTCCAAATATCCCTTTAGGAGAGGGAGGAATAGGATTGAACATCTCCTGAGCCAGGTGATTTTTGAACCTATGACAAATCATAAAAAATATCTCTGAGAACAATTCCCATCTGAGCTTTCTGGTAAGGGATCATATGGTGTTTACAGCCCTGATGGATTGAAAACATGGGAAGAGTATCAACATGCAGAGTGAGGGGAACTTTCCCTTCTTTTTTAGATATCCCTACCTTAGGGAAGGGATGTCTAAAAAAAAGGGTTGATACTTCATCTTTGCACACAAAGATTTTCACAATCTGTTCCAAATAATTCATTCATTTCCTTAGCACTCATTTCTTTTTCTCTTTCCTCCCATTTGCAGCATCCCATATACCGTGGCGGTCTTACCTGGAGGTACCCACAACCTGATCCCAACTCTGTGGTGCTTAAATCCCTGGAAAAACTGCAGCAGCAGTTGATTAGCATCATCAATGAGGAATTTGTCAGAGAGTGTCTTGAAGATTTGATGGTGACCAAAGCTGCTTTCTTAATTTTAATGAGTGTTGCTGTTCCATATTTGGAGGAGTCTTGGAGAACAGCCACTGTTTCCTGAAAAAGGATGGGAAAAGAACTCACGGGAGAAGAAGGTAGCAAAATCACATTGGATGTAAATCATATCAACTGTGCACTCATTCAGGATTACTTAATAATAAACAACACATTAAAATAATCTGAATTCAGTACAAATCTAAATCTTAATAATAAATCATTCTAGGTACATTGGGTGAAATAAAAACTTTTTCATTGAAGTAGTTTGCAATGCACATATAGATATAAGTCTCTACTATCTGCAAAAAGAAATGCAATTTCAATAATTTATAAATTCATGTAGTACTATTGGAAAATTCAGAAAAAGCAGAAGAAAAGATGAGCTAGAGTAGTAAAAGATTAAAGAAGGTGAAAAATGATACCCCTGAATAACGAGAAGTATTTCTGTAGACAGAAGAGAAACATCAGGGAGTGCCAGGAAGGTTCTAAAAGAACATATGGAAATGGCTGTGAGCCAGTTCCAGAAAACCAAATGGATCTGCCTAGTTGGACTGATCTTTACTGGGGTTGGGAAATATTTTGGGCAAAATACTAGATAATTTTAGACTTTGGATGAAGGAAAGATTTTTGTTTCCTCGGGGAAGTAATCCCATGAGAGTACTGCTTTGGGAAGATTTGACCCACTTAAACTCTCAGGGACCACTAGAGAGAAAAGATATGAAAGACTATCAATGGGATAGAGCATTAATTTATATTTAGAAGAATGAGACTGGAATTTGTGTAGTGGTGGAGGAATGGAGAAAATGGAAGTTAAAAATACTAATATTCAATTGTTTTAACTCCTAAATTGTGGTTATATCAATTCATATGCTAATAAATTTAGTTTTTTCCCATGGTCCCTCCATAGATCTGAATGCAGCAGCCTCCACAGGGAATTTTTTAGCTGAAGATCCATCTCACAATATGTGATGCCACAGACAGGTCCTCTAAAGATGAGATGGGCAGGGTGGTGAGATAGCGAGGAGCACATATGACATCATCTCTGCCTCAGCAGGAGGAGCCTGGGGTTGATAGATAGTTTTAGCTCCTTGGACGTTTCCAGGACATTGCCAGTGTATTGAATTCTTCTTAAAATGGAAAAGGATAGATACTTCAGCTTAGAGAACAGTTTCAACATCTAATCCATAAAGGACAATTAAAATTAGAGCTTCCTGATGCATGAATATAAATGAAATGAAGGTGTTAAGTAGTCACCATTAAGCAAATCTTTGTTGAGATTTTTAGTGATGTAGAACAATTTCTCATTTATTTATTGGCTTTTTGGACTCCTTCTGTTTAGTTCCCTGGCCTATTTATTGATTGGATTACTTGTGTTTGGTGCTAAGTTTTTTGAGTTCTTTGTATATTCTGGATATTAGTCCTGTGTCAGAGGCATGGCAAGCAATGATTTTCTCTCATTCTGTAGGTTCTTTCTTGACACTCTTGACTAATTCTTTAGCCATGCAGAAGCTTTTCAGTTTAATGGCATCCTATTCATTGATTCTTGGTTCTAATTCTTGCACCATGGGAGTCTTGTTAAGGAAAGAAATGCCTACACTGATGTTGTGGAGTGTTGATCCTATTTTTTCTTCAAGCAATTGTATAGTTGCTGGTTTAATTTCTAATTCTTTGATCCATTTCAATTTGATTTTGTGCATGGTGACAGATAAGGATCTAATTTCAATTGTCTATGTATGGGTGTTCAGTTCATCCAGGACCATTTGTTGAACAAATTATTTTTCCTCCATGCTATATTTTTGCCCCCTTCATCAAATACCAGATGATTAAAGAGTTGTGGGTTTGTCTCAGTATCTTCTATTCTATTCCTTTGGTCTTTATGTCTTTTTTGATATCAATATCATGTTGTTTTTGTTACTATAGCCCTATAGTATAAGTTCAGGTCTGGTATTGTGACACCTCCTATTTCATCTTTCTTGCTTAGTAATGTTTTGGATATTCTGGATTTCTTGTTATTCCAAATGAATTTGAGAATTGCTTTTTCTATATCCATGAAGAATGCCAATGGTATCATGATGGGGATTGCATTGAATCTGTACAGGGTTTTCAGCCGAATGGCCTTTTAAATTATATTGATTTTGCCTAACCAAGAATATGGAATGTTTTTCTCTATTCTCAGGTCTTCAAATTCTTTTTTTAATGTTCAATAGTTTTCATTGTAGAGGACTTTTATTTCCTTTGTGCCCACATATTTTGTTATTTTTGAGAATGGGACAGATTTTCTAATTTCTTCTTCAGTAGAACAGCTGCTGGAGTATAGGAAAGCTATTGATTTATGAAGGCTGATCTTGTAACCAGACACTTTGCTAAATTCAATTATAAGTTCTAGAAGTCTTCTGATAGAGCTTGTGGGTCTTCTATGTGGGATAGTATGAAAGATGGAATAGGAATAAGTTCACTGAAAGTTTAACATGTGATGATGAATTCATGGTCATGGGACAAAATTCTCAGGGATGCCTGAGATATCAGTCCATAACAGGAATGCCTGTGGTCTAAGTCCCATGTGAAGATAGCAATGTTATACAAATTAGGAGTTCATGTTCAGATGAAGGATGCAGGACATTTGAAGAAGAAAGATAATGATGTTATATAACTTAGGAGTTCATGATCAGGTGAAGGATACAGAACCTTAGAAGTAGAGAGGCAGGGCATCTGAAGTGGAAAGATAACAGCGTTACGTAGACTGAATATCAAAGTACTCATTGCAAATGTTCTTTGAAGATGTGTTTTTGGCTGAATTGTAAACTGTAGCAAGAAATAAAAAGCTGCACAGAGTGTGGCTGGTACTCTTGTGCAGTCTTGCCTTGAGCTCCCTGGTTTCCTGCCTCAGTTCTTCGGCATTACCTAAGAGGTGATCTAGAGCACCTCTCACACTTCTAAGTATAGGATCATGTCATTGGCAGAGAGAGATATACCTTGACTTCCTCTTTTCCTATTCAAATTCCTTTTACTTCTTTCTCTTGTCTGATAGTTCTTTCTAGGGTTTCTAGGACTGTATTGAATAAGAGTGGTGAGAATGGACAGACTTGTCTTGTACCCAAATTTAGTGAGAATGCTTTCAGTCTTTCTCCATTAAGTACAATGTTGGCTATGGGTTTGCCATAAATAGCTCTGGAAAATTAAAGTATGTTCCTTTGATTCCTATCTTCTCCAGAGGTTTTTTCTATTTGTTAAATATGGTCTTACAATTAGGAGCGAAGCATTATGTTTTCCAGAGTGGATGCACGAGTCATCAACAATGTACAAGAGTTCCTTTTCTCTCCACAACATCGCCAGCATCTTTTTTTGTTTATATTCTTGATCATTGCCATTCTGACTGGTATGAAGTGAAATCTTAGTGTAGTTTTGATTTGCATTTCTCTAGTTGCTAGAGATGTTGTAGATTTTTTCATATATTTATTGGTCTTTTGTATTTTTTCTGTTGAGAAGTTTCTATTTCATTCTTTTGCCATTTATAGAGTGGGGTTTTTTTTTTGGTATTAAGTTTTTTGAGTTCTTTGTATATTCTGGATATTAGTTCCCTGTCAGAGGAGTAACTGGCCAAGACATTTTACCATTCTCTTTTCATGTTCTTAACTGATTCCTTAGCTGTGCAGTAGCTTTTTAGTTTATTGAAACCACACTTGCTGATTCTTGATTTTAATTCTTACACTATGTGGGTCTTAAGGTAGTCTTTGTCAACTCCTATGAGCATTGGTTCAATTTTTTCTTCTAACAGTTTTTAGGTGTCTGGTTTAATTCCTAAGTCTTTGCTCCACTTTGATTTGATTTTTGAGCAGGGTGAGAGATATGGATCTAATTTCATTTTTTCTGCATATGGTTGTCCAGTTTCCCCAGGAACATTTGTTGAAAAGGCTGTCTTTTCTCCAAGATATATTTTTGCCCCCTTTATCAAATATCAAATGGCTAAAGTTTTGTAGATTTGTCTCTGTTTTCTATTCCACTAGCCTTCATATCTGTTTTGATAGCAATATCTTGCTGTTTTCATTATTACAGCTGTGTAATATAATTTCGTGTCAGGCTATTTCCTGCTTCACTTTTTTTGCTTAGTATTGCTTTGGCTATTCTGAGTTTCTTATTCTTCCAAGTGGATCTAAGAATTTATTTTTCTATTCCTGTGAAAAATGTGATTGTTTTCTGAATGGGGATTGCATTGAACCCATATAGCACTTTTTGCAGAATGGCCGTTTGCTTTTTAGAGAGAGGGACAGTGAGAGAAGAGAAAGAGAGTGAGAGAATCAATTTTGTTTCTCATGTGACTTTTGTTGCTCCAACACTTAATTGTGTACATAGTGCTGAGGTTTGAAATCATGTTCTCATGCATGCCAGGCAAGTACCATAACAGCTGAGCCATGGCTCCAGTCCCCAGAATGGTCACTTTAATTAT
The DNA here is from genome assembly GCA_004027875.1 of Aplodontia rufa. Taxonomy (NCBI): domain Eukaryota; kingdom Metazoa; phylum Chordata; class Mammalia; order Rodentia; family Aplodontiidae; genus Aplodontia; species Aplodontia rufa. Next base: position 24,115 of record PVKS010022502.1, on the reverse strand, counting down.
ATTGATTCTACCTATCCAAGAATATGGGATGTCTTTCCATCTTCTCAGGTCTTCCACTTCTTTATTCAATGTTCTATAGTTTTTATTACAGAGATCGTTTACTTCCTTCGTTAGATTAATTCCCAAGTTTTTATTCATTTATTTATTGTGAGGTTATTGTGAATGGGATGATTTTCTGATCTCTTCCTTGGGTGAATCACTGTTGGAGTATAGGAGAGCTTTTGCTTTATGGGTGTTGATCTAGTAATGTGCAATCTTATAAATTCATTTAAGATCTGTAGAAATTTTCTGGTGGAGTTTTTTGGGTCTTCTAGGTACATGATCCTATGATCAGCAAATAGAGATAGTTTGACTCCTTTTCCTGTTCATACCCTTTGATTTCCTTCTCTTACCAGATTGCTTTGGCTAAAGTTTCAAGGAATATATTAAATAAGAGTAGTGAAAGTCTTTGGCTTGTTCCAGAATTAGGTGGAAATGTTTTCAGTTTTCCTCCATTTAATATGAGGTTGGCTATGGGTTCATCATAAATGGAATTTACAATGTTAAGGTAAGTTCTTTGATCCCTATCGTCTCAGTGTTTTTAACATGAATGGATGTTAGATTTTCTCAACGGCCATCTATTGAGATGACCATGTGGTTTTTGCTTTAATCCTATTTAAGTGGTGAATCATACTTATTGATTTGCATATGTTGAAACAAACCTGCATCCCTGGAATGAAACCCACATGATTGTGGTGTGTTAACTTTTTGATGAGTTTTTGAATGCATTCAAAAACTTAATAATAATGCATTACCAGCATTTTATTAAGGATTTTTGTTTCTGTGTTCATGAGAGATATTAGTCTAAGGTTTTCTTTTTTTGATGTACCTTTCTCAGATTTTGGTATCAGGGTTATGACTGCCTCATAGGAAGCATGATCCATTCCTTTCAGTTTCATTGAATAACTTAATAAAGATTGATGTTAGTTCTTCTGAAAAAGTCTGGTAGAACTCAGCTGAGAATCCATCAGGTTCTAGGCTTTTCTTTACTGGAAGGCTTTTTTTGTGGGGGGGGGGCATAGTTTTCCATATTGGAAGAAATCAATACATAGTCATGCATACAAGGATATTGACAAAGTAATTTAAGGCCAATCCTAATCCAGGATTGGAGGGAATCGTTGTTACATGGTCATGCATACATGGGTATTGACAAAGTTATTTAAGGCTGATCCTAGTCCAAGATCTCCCGTCTTCTTCCACCCACCACTCTCATGTCTCCCCTGTAATTATTTGCCATTTCAATTTTATTGCTTGATATTGGTTTGTTTAGGGTATCTATACCATCTGGTGTCAGTTTGGGCATGTTGTATATGTCTAAAAATTTCTCTGTGCCTTCCAGATTTTCCAGCTTATTGGAGTATAGATTTTGAAAGTAGGTTCCAATAATCCCCTGGATTTCAGAATAGTCTGTAGTGATGTTTCCTTTTTCATCTCCAACTTTATTGATTTGCTTCTTTTCATTCTTTCTTGTGATGAGATTGGTAAGGGTTTATCAATTTTATTTATTTTTTCAAAGAACCAATTCTTCATTTCACTGATTCTTTGTATTTTTTTATTCTCAATTTCATTGATTTCAGCTCTGATCTTGATTATTTCCAGTCTCCTACTAGTTTTGGGATTAATTTGTTCTTTTTCTAAGGATTTGAGGTGGAGCATAAATTTATTTACCTGGGATTTCTCTAGATTTTTGATGTAGGCACTCAGTGCTATAAATTTTCCTCTTAGAAAAGATTTTATACTGTTCCAGAGATTTTGATATGTTGTCTTTATTCTCATTCATTTCTAAAACTTTCTTGATTTCTGCTCTCATATCTTCTTTGATCCATTCTTCATTTAAGAGAATATTATTCAATCTCCATGTATTTATGTGATTTCTTTTACTTTTCTTGCTGTTGATTTCTAGCTTTATTCCATTATGATCTGATAGGACACATGGGTTTATATACATTTTTTTGTATTTGCTAAGATTTCTGTTGTGCACTTGAATATGATGTATGTTGGAGAAAGATCCAGGTGCTGCTGAAAAGAAGACAAATTCAGTTATTTTGGATTGGAATATTCTATAAATGATCTGTTAAGTCCATTTGATTTATAGTGTTGTTTAGGGTGGAGATATCTTCATTGATCTTTTTGCGTTGATGATAAATATGTATTGAAGTCCCCAATACTGTTGTGTTTTGGTGTACGAGGGACTTAATGTCAGAGTATTTTTTCCATTTATTGGGCTGCATTGATTTTTTTTGGGCATACATGTTAACTCTGGTTATGTCTTCTTTATTGTGTTGTTCATTCCCTTTACTTAGATGCAGTAGCCTTCTTTGGCTTTTCTGATTAATTTTTGGTTGAAATCTACTTTGTTGGATATAAAAATTGCAACTCCAGCTTGTATTTTCAGTCCATATGCCCTGATAGTCTATTTTTACCTTTTCACCTTCATCCTGTGGTTATCTTTGTATTATCTTATGATGAATCTCTTACAAGCAGCATATTGTTGGATTTTGTTTTTTGATCCATTCTGCTAATCTGTATCTTTTGACTGGGGAATTGAGAGCATTTACATTCAGTGTTAGTATGGATATGTGATTGTGGTTTACCGTCACTGTGATTTTTTTGCTGCATTTTGTGCTGTCTTGGTTATTGTTTAGCAGATTATACTTTTATTGAACTTCTGCTTAATAGTTTTAGGAATTTTTTGTTACTCTATTTGAAGTTTGTCCTTGAGTATTTGTAGTTCTGGTTTTGTGCTCATAAATGTTTTTAGTTCATTCTTGTTGTGGAATATTTTTATTTCCTTCTCAGATTTGAAACTGAGATATGTTGGTTGACAGTTATTTACTTTCAGGGTTTGGAATATCACATCTAGGCTCCCTTTACTTTTAGAGTCTGAGCTGAAAAATCAGAAGTGATCCTTTTTGGTTTTGTTTGACTGAATGTGACTTGATGTTTCTCTCTTGCAGCTTTTAATATTATTTGTTTTCTCAGTTACACACTTTGAATATGATGTGTCTCAGTGAATTTCTCTTTTGGTTAGGTCTCATTATGGTCCTATGCACTTCCTGAATGTGCATGTCCATCTAATTTCTATTTTCTTTCTTTCTTTTTTTTCTGGAATTCACTATGAGTTTATTTTTTATTTTATTCAGAAATTTATTTGTTGAACAATCAAACAAGCTTCTAACAAAATAATATAATAAATATATAAATTCTGAAAATTAGATTTACCATGGATAGGAGAGAAATTTCCTTTATTTCACTAAAAATGTTCTTTATGCCATTAGTTTGTAGCTCAGTGTTCTTTTCTATCACAATAATATTCAAGTTTCATTTTCTGATTTCACCTAAGAACTCTTGACATTCTGATCATGTTCTCTAAGTTTTTGTTTTTCTTTAATGTCTTCTGTGTGTTCAAGAATACTTAGCCTGTCTTCAGTAACTGAAATTCTTTCTTCAAGAGCTCAGGTTCTGGGGTTGGGGATTTAGCTCAATGGCAGAGCACTTGTCTAGCATGCGCAAGGCCCCGAGTGCGGTCCTCAGCCCTGGGAAAAAAAGAAAAAAAGAGCTACTGTTCTACTTTCTACTCATTTTAATCTTATTAAAATCTTCATGTGAACTTTTTGTTATGTTTCTTTTCAGTATATTTATTTCTTGTTAAAGTTGTCGTTGAAGTCCTGTAATTGCTGAGTTCCTTCCTTAATTCTTTCAATTCTTTGTTTTGGTAATCAGATTGTTACTTTTCTTTTGGCTTTCATCCAGCTCCCTATCAGTGAACTCCTTGGTTAGGGAATTATGGGTTTTGGGTAAAGGGTTGTCTTTTTTCTTCATTTTTGAAGAACTTCTTGCTCCTTAAATTGAAGTGGGTTCTTTTTCATCTTATTTTGTATGTGAGCTGTTTGTGTATAATTGTCTTGTTTGTTCTGATGCTTTTCACTGGATTTAATGTTAAGGGTCTGTGCCAGGGGATAGTGCCTGAGATCCCTCTCTGATTATTCCTCCTTGGATATTGGTTGATGGATTAGGGTTTTTGTCCCTTTCCTTGCTTGAGTTGGGCTACTTTCAGGGATGTTGAGAGAGCCAGCAGAGATCCTAGCCTATAGAGTATTAGTGCCTCTTAAGATTTCTACTACCTCACAAAATATGGGAAATCAAACAGTATGAATAACCAATGCTTACAATAAACAGAATTAAACTGGTTACTTAGTTCTTACTGTAACTATTATGATGTTAATTGCCACCTATGATAGCAATGGTAGGGTTAGCAATTATCTTTGATGACAAAAGAATTTAACCTTCCACTATATTAGGCTTAAGGCAAACAACAGATATTGAGTTTGGCGTTGACAGTAGTGATAGTTACACAGCACTAATGGTGGGGTCTCAAGTTGTATAAACCAATTAGGGAATCAAAATAAGAGGTGTTGAACTTATAGGCAACTAAGAGGAAAAATGTGAGAGAAAGGTAGAGAGAAGCTTGTAATTATATTGTGAGCACAGAGAAGATAACGTATAAGATTTGATGGTGAGAGACAGAAGAAACAGATGTAACAAGGCAGGAAGGCTGGAAGAGAGCAATAGAGTTGGCTGTTACCAAAAGGAAGGACAGAGGGAAGTAGAGGAGAAGCAAATAAAAGGGACACAGTATTTAGTACACAAACTAATCAAAACCCAGTCATCAGAAGGCATGGCAAGGGTAAATGTTCACATTGAAGGAAATGTTTGAAACACAGAAAAGACAGAGAAAAGAAAGGAAAAGAGAGAGGAAAAAAAAGACAAAGACACCTCATGGACCAATCAGCACCAGCAAAAAATAAATAAAAAATAATAAATAAATAAAATTAAAATGTATTCTAAATGGGAAAGTGGGGGTATTTCCACTGAGATTTTTTTCTTTACATCATGGGAGCCAATTATTTCAGACTGCCTGGGTTGTGTGTTTGCAGTCCCTTAATCTGGTATGATGTCCTGCCTATGTGTGGATCTTTGCAGGATTCTAAGAGTGGAGGTCTTGAAGGCAGGACTAATGACAACACCAGCCTTAGGGGTTTTGCTAGGAGAAGATTGTCTCAAAGGTGCTCCTAGAGGTTGGCCTCCAACTATTAAAAGAATAAAAAAGAGTTCTTAAGAATTTATCAAAAATCACCAAACCTAAATGTCCCTTCTCATATACAAATTCTAAAAGGGAAAAAATTGAGTTTTATAGAGAAATTCTTTTGGATTTGTTTTTGCTTTGTCTATCTCCTCCAATAGAGCTGTGCCTAATCTTCTTTGGGATCACAAAACATCTTTCTGAATTTTAGGTAAAAGCTAAACATTAGAGAGTAGATTCTCCAGGGGAAATTCAGGTTATCCTAGGATTCTAACCATGATTTTCCATAAGTGGACTTCACAGGTTATAGCAACACCTGGTTCTGTGCACTCACATGACAGAAAACGTGAATCTTCATGGTAAAGAGTCTAAAGCTTTCACCAGATTTGTAGGAGTATATGAGTACATTTTAATCAAACAGACCTGATTTAATCTTAATTCATATTGAATTATTTGCTTTCCTTTAGAAAGCTAATCATCTCAGTGGAAGTTTTCCTTTTGTGGTTTCAGAAACTGCCTTCAAAGTAAATCAACATTCATCCCCAGGAGTTAGAGAGACCATGGGCCAGGTACTCCACAGTATTCCACTTCTTCAATTACTTCATGAAACATTTTGAGAAATCTTTTCCTATTTATGTGACATTAAAAAAATTGTATGATTTTTTTGTCCATCCATCCTGTTTTGCTATAAAATCTTCATGTTTTTGAACCCTCCAGATTAGTAGAATTTGAGGGAGTTTGATATTATATTTAAATGAAGCATATAAGTTGTTATGTCCAAGAGACTCTTATAGATGTATTTTCAATGATACCCCAAGCAATTGTGGTGGGTAGGTTGGGAAAGAGAATGTATTTATTCCATGCTAGGTTTACTCTGAGAAAGAAAATTTAATTTTGAAGTGGAAGATAAAATACGTAGATACTTGTCAAGTTTTATATTTAAATATTATAAAAGTTCTACTTTTCTATAGTTCCCAGAAAAATTATTCAAAAACACATACTAGAACCAAATTGACAACATAATAGATATTCCATTTTCAACAGGAAAATTTGTGTAGGTATTCAGTGATTGATGTGGTATGTTATCTTCTCTGAAAGCAGAATTTACATGAAAGGGCTTGAGTGAAGATATTTTATTTCAGAGATGATCCCAGGAATCAGTGAGGATCAGGGAGATCATTCAAGAAAGAAAAAGCTAATTTAAGAATTTTCTATTGAGATTGCCCCATGAGAAAATGGAATGTTGATTTCAAGGGGACTTCATGAGAAGCATGTGGAAAGACCCCCACAATTCTCTGAGTAAAAGCAGGAGGCAGAAGTACTTGTCCAGTAGCTCCAGTCTCTGCTGGTTGAAGTTGCTCTTGGAACCATTAAGTTTGTGCTTCCAATTTGCAATTGCACACAGAGAAGGTCCTCAAGAAGAAAACATTAAATTGTTGTTGGTGGTGTGCCTAATGGAAGATGCTGTTGGTAGGAGAACTTGAACATCTGCAGTACTCTGAAGATTCTGGTCATTTTCTTTGGTTGAAATGGTGGAGATGCTTTATTTATATAAAGTCTAGTTCAAAAGTATCATCTTCCATCCCATCACACTTCTCCTATCCTAGTACTAAGAGATTTCAAAGGATATCTGATTGCACAGTATCTTGGATTCTGCAAATGCAAAATCATCGGGGAGACAGAATTTGTTACTAGAAATAGTCTTGTGACATTGTTCAAGAGGAATGCCTCTTTATTCATTATCTCTGTTAATTAAAAAACCTCCCATACATCACTGCTATTATAACAACTTCTTTGCTTGACAACTTTCAGACATATTTTGATTCCTATTATATTTGGGCATATATATATATATATATATATATATATATGATCATTCTTAAGTGTTTTCAGGTATGATCTTCTGTACATAAGGTTTTATAAATTATAAATATACACACACATTTTTTGTATATGATCTTTTTACTGTTAGCTATTGAAACTGAAGACTTTTATATTACATGGCATGAAAAATTCCAAATATCAACTAGAGTGAAAATTTCACAAACAGCAACTATAATACCAGTTGAGAAAATGAAAATTGGCTTATGCTTAAATAAGTGTAGAATATTCCATCCCAAATCAAGTGCATTTACCTCCTTCTCAGCAGCTCATGGATACTTCTCCAAAATAGATCACATCCTAATCCACAAAGCTAGTCTTAGCTAATATAAAACAGTTGATATAATCCAATGTATCCTGTCAGATCACAATGGTATGATGTTAGCAATTAACAGCAAGAAAAACAACAGAAAATACACCAATACTTGGAAATTGAATAATACCCTCTTAAATGAAGAATCAATCAAAGATGAAAAGAGAGCATAAATCAAGAAATTCTTGGAAATGAAAGAGAATGACGATACAACATATCAAAATCTCTGGGACAGTATGAAAACATTCCTTTTTTTTCTTATTTGCTAAAGATGGTCTTACATTAGGAGGGAATCATTGTCAAACAATCAAGAACAAATGTATAATGCCAGAGCAAGCCTAGGCTGATGCCATTCCATGGTTCCCCCCTTGGCTTCCCCATGGTTCCATAATTCTCCTACTTAACACCCATGTTAATTGGGCTTCTCATGGAAGTCTAAGGTTCCCCCATACACCCTCCCTCTAGCCTCCTTGATATCCTTCCTATTCCCTCCTCCTCTTCGTGTCCCCTCCCTACGTCCCCCAGCATCACAGGCAAGGTTCGCCCTGCTCATGTAAACATTCATACATGTTGAGGTTATTATTAGCTTAGCCATCTATCATACTGTTTCCAGTTGTATTCTAGCTTTCACAAATGAGAGGAAACATTTGGCCCTTGAGTCTCTGAGTTTGGGATATTTCACTTAGCATAATTTTTCCATCTCCATCCATTTAGCTGCAAATGCCATAGTATCATTTTCTCTAATAGCTGAGTAGAATTCCATTGTAAATATGTACCAAATTTTTTGAATCCACTCATCAAGTGAGGGGCATCTAGGATGGTTCCATAATTTAGCTATAGTAAAGTAAGCTGCTATAAACATTGATGAAGCTGTATCTCTATAATAAGCCAATTCTAGCTCTTTTGGGAAAATACCCAGGAGTGGCATAGCTGGGGTCATAAGGCCATTCCAGCCCTAAGTTTTTGAGGTGTCTCCACACAGCTTTTCAGAGTGGCTGTACCAGTTTGCAGTCCCATAAGCAATGTGACAGTGTTCCCCTTTTCCCACGCCCCCTCCAGCATTTGTCATTATTTGCGTTCTTCATTTTTACCACTCTGATAGGAGTGAGAGGGAATCTCAGTGAAGTTTTGATTTGCATTTCTCCGATTGCTAGGGATGTAGAGCATTTTATCATATGTTAATGGGATTTTTGGACTTCCTTCACTGATAAATTTCTTTTTAGTTCTGCAGCCCATTTATTGATTGGATTATTTGTGAGTTTGGTGTTTAGTTTTTTGAATTCTTTGTATATTCTGGATATTAGCCCTTTGTCCGAGGTGTAGCAGGCAAAGATTGTCTACCATTCTGTAGGTTCTCTCTTGACACTCTTGACTAAATCTTTAGCTGTGCAAAAGCTTTTTCATTTAATTGCATCCCACTCATTTATTATTGATTTTAATGCTTGCACCGTGGGAGTCTTGTTAAGGAAGGTGGAGCCGACTCCTATGTCATGTAGTGTTAATCCTACTACTTTTTAAAGCAGTTGTAAAGTTGCTGGTTTAATATCCAGATCTTTGCACCATTTTGATTTAATTTTTGTGCAGGGTGAAAGGTAAGGATACAATTTCAGTTGTCTATATATGGCTGTCCAATTTGTCCAACACCATTTGTTGAACAGGCTATCCTTGTTTCACACTATGCTTTTGCCCCCTTTATCAAATGTCAGATAGTTAAAGGTATGAGGTTCATCTTAGAATCCTCTATTCTATTCCATTGGTCTTCCATTCTGTTTTGGTACCAATACCATGCTGTTTTTGTTACTATAGCCTTGTAGTATAATTTCAGGTCAGGAATTGAGATGCCTCCTGCCTCCTCCTTGTTGCTGAGTAATGTTTTGGCTATTCTGGGTCTTCTGTTATTCCATACACATTTGAGTATTGCTTTTTCTATATCTGTGAAGAACGATGTTGGTATCTTGATAGGGATTGCATTAAATCTGTATAGGGCTTTAGGTAGAATGGCCATTTTGGTTATATTGTTATATTGATTCTGCCTAACCAAGTACATGGAATGTTTTTTCATTTATTCAGATCTTTTGCAATTTCTTTTTTTAAAATTCAATAGTTTTTGTTGTAGAGGTCCTTAATATCCTTTATAAGATTGATACCCAAGTATTTTATTTTATTTTTGTGAGGAGATTGTGAATGGGACAGATTTCCTGATTTCTTCTTCAGTGGACTTGTTGCTGCAGAAAAGGAAAGCAAACAATTTATGAGTGTTGATCTTACAGCCAGCCACTTTGCTGAAATTGTTTATAAGCTCTGGAAGTCTTCTGGTCAAGTTTATTGGGTCTTCTAGGTATAGGATCATGACATCAGCAAATAGAGATAACTTGACTTCCTCTTTTCCTATATGAATTCCTTTGATTTCCTTCTTTGTCTGATAGCTCTGGCACGAGTTTCAAGGACAATACTGAATAAGAGTGGTGAAAGTGGGCAACCTTGTCTTATTCCTGAATTCAATGGAAATATTTTCATTCTTCCTCCATTAAGCATAAAGTTGATGATGGGTCTGTCATAAATGGATCTTACATAGTTAAAGTGTCTTCCATTGATCACTATCTTCTCCAGCGTTTTGAGCATATAGTGGTGTTGAATTTTATCAAAGGGCTTTTCTGCATCAATTGAGATGATTGTATGATTTTTATTTTTAATTCTGTTTAAGTGGTGAATTACATTTATTGATTTGCATATGTTGAACCAGCCCTGTTTCCCTGGAATGAAGCCCACTTGATCATGATGTGTTATCTTTTTAACATACTTTTGGATCTGATTACCTGGAATTTTATTAAGGATTTTTGCATCTATGTTCATTGAGGAAATTGATCTGTAGTTTTCCTTTCTTGATATGTCTTTGTTGGATTTTGGTTTCAGTGTAATATTTGCTTCATAAAAATTGTTTAGGAGTGATCCCACCTTATCAATTTCATGGAAAAGCTTATAGAGGTTTGGTGTTAATTTTCTGTGAAAATTTGGTAGAATTCTGCCGTATATCCCTTGGTTCCTGGGCTTTTCTTTTTTGGAAGAGCTTTGATTGCTGCTTTGATTCCACTACCTGAGATAGGTTGGTTTAGATTTTCAATGTCCTCCAGTGTTAATATGGGAATGTCATATGTGGCCAAGTATCTGTCCATATATTCTAGATTATCAAACTTGACAGAGTATAATTTTTCAAAATAAGTTCTGATAATCTTCTGGATTTTGGTGAGTCTGTGCTGATATCTCCATTTTTGTCTTTGATTTTGTTGATTTGCTTCACTTCATTCTTCATTTTGGTGAAGTTGGCAAGGGGACTGCTGATCTTGTTTATTTTTTCAAAGAACCAATTCTTTATTGTTGATAATTTGTATTTTTTTATTCTCAGTTTCATTGATTTCACCTCTGATTTTTGTTATTTCCTGTCCTCTATTAGCTTTGGGATTGGATTGTTCCTCTTTTTTTTAGGAATTTAAGTTGGAGCATAAGCCTATTTGGGCTTTTTTCTGACTTTTGATGAATGCCCTCAGTGCTATAAATTTACCTCTTAAGAATGCTTTCATACTGTCCCAGAGATTTCGATATGTTGTTTCATCATTCTCATTTATTTCCAAGAATTTCTTGATTTCTGATGTCATTACCTCTTTTATCCATTCTTCATTTAAGAGGGTATTATTCAATCTCCAAGTACTTGAGTAATTTCTGTTGTTTTTCTTGTTGTGGATTGCTAAGATCATAGCATTATGGTCTGACAGGATACTTGTGACTGTATCATCTTTTTTGTATTTGTTAACGTTAGCTTGGTGGACTAGGATGTGGTGTATTGTAGAGAAGCATCCTTGAGCTGCTGAGCATGTGTGTGCATGTGTGTATGTGTGATTGTGCATTTACCAGAATTAAATGATTGCATAAATATTATTTGGCTTTTTGGGCAAATAAAGAATAGATTCATTGTTGATCCCCCGCAGATCCCTCTGTCCCCCTCCCGCTTCATATCTTTGGTTCCCCTAAATTATGTGTTGCTTCGATTTTGGTGGGTCTAGTACATGAGCTGGATTAAAATGTTTATTCACTCTCTGCCTGCTTAAAATACATTTACATCTCTTCACACTAAGAAATGTCACATATGCATATCATTGGATTTTAAAAAGATGATGCAAATTATTAAAAATACCCAACAAAGTAGGGTATTTTCTGTAGTTTTTTTTAACCTTTAAGCTATTATTTTTACTACTATAGTTGGGATTATATACATGTATAAACATATACACTTATTCGTATTGTAACAATATGTAGTTTGATATTATGATTTTAAACATTTATATTGAGGTTTAGAGACCTTTTTAAAAACAACTTTTTTAATGACTGCATAATATTTCTCCTATAAATATGTATGTTATTTATATGCTATTCTTTCATTATTTTAGTGTGAGAAATATATTTAATAATCCATTGATAATTTACTTTTTTGGAGCTGAACTTATATACATACAAGTGTAATATATAAATGGTCCTTCACAATTTTTGTGAAGTTTCCTTGAGAAAACTGTTTTCTGCTGTTTCCTTGAGAACTGGGTCACTAAGAATCGGAGTGGGAAGGAGAGGACCCATCTGAGCCGGACTCTTCCTGTGAACCTAGGAACTCACAGACACTTCTCTTCTAAAAACATCCAGCCAAACCTCTGACAGATGGGGTTTCAGGGAAGGGTGTGACTTTTTCACGCCCATCACAGACCCACTTGTGGACCTGACCGTGACTGCCCCGCCTTGGAGAGGGCCTGGGGTGGTCCCTAGTCCTCAGTGTCCCTAAGCCCGGCTGAAGCCACAGCCCTGTGACTGTTAGGGCCCTCCACGCCCCGCGCGCGAGGCCAGGTCTGCGCTCACCTTGCCGCAGCCGGGGATTCCGTTGGTGTCCAGGGGCGCGCGCAGGATCTGCCGCCCCATCCGCCAGACCCAGTGCTGCAGCGCATCCGGACGCCTCGGGTCAGCCAGCCGCCGGCCCTGCGGGATCATCTGCGGGATCTGCGGGATCCGCCGGATCTCATCCGCCTCTGGCCTCAGAGGCGGCGTCGGTGTCCTCAGCGTGCAAGTGCCCGCGCCCTGGCTGCCCTCCTCCTGCGCCTCCGCTTCTCCGCAGCTGCGGCGAAGCTGTCCCCCTGCGGCAGAGGCGGGCGCGGCCGCCGTTCTCCAGCCCTCCCGCAGGCTCACCTGGCTGCCGTCCTGCCGCTTTCGTCGTCGTCCTGGCCCTCGCCCTCCCGCCTTCAGCCGCAGACCTGCGATCGTGATCTGCGGAGCGGAGCGGCCGCAGGCGGCGGTCCAGGTGAGTCGAGCTGCGCGGCGGGCGTCCTCTGCTGGCACACGGGCCTCTGCACCTGGTGCAGCTGCGACGGGAAAGGGTCACCTCCGCGGCGGCCACCGCCCTCCGGTGCGCCCAGTGGCGCCCCGCACCTGTGCCCAGAAGGGTGAGGCCCCTGACGCGCTCCGCTAAGCTCCCCGGCGCAGGACCCTCACTGCCGGAGGCGGCCGAAGGCGCGCGAGCCCAGGGAGGACACCGCTTAGGACCTGCGAAGGTCCTAAGTGTTTATTTACTACTTGAATTTCCTCCGGTTCTAACAGATGTCTCTAAAATTTTGAATATGGACAGGAACATGTTAATATTTAATAGCTCATGGACAGAAATTTTACTGGAATAGCACATACTTAAGCTAAAGTCTATCTTAATGGGAAGGAAATGGTCAGATCAGAAAACGCAATTCAAGAAAAAGAATCTAACATTTTCTATAGGGGAGAGATATTATATCAGGGTGATAAAAAATTACTCATTAGAAATACGTTCTCGGTTGTGGGATAAAAAGGTTTCATTGGATTTGTTTTCAGAGTTTTGCTGAGATATTCTCCAAAAGCTGTATTCTGCTTCCCTTGTTTTGATTGTATGCTCACCAAAAAAATGTGAAGTCAATAACTACATTTCTCAGTTGTGGACTGAATGATTAAGGAAAGGGAATGTACCAATATTCAAAACAGATGCTCCCTTTATATAGCTATACATTTACCATTACAACTTCTATTTTTCTCTCATTTGAAAGTAATATTTGACTATCTATCAATAGATGTCTAAAAATTTATGGTTAAATTAAGAAACACTCAGAGTTGGATCTGAGAAATTGGAAACATACTCTGTGGGCAAAATGACCATATCAATGTGCAATTGACCCGCAGGTGACAATTCAAATGGGAAAGTGATATCCACTGGGTTCTTGCTACTTGGGAAGCATTACCTGTTCCACCTTCTGTGACAAGAGTGTGCACTTCAAAGTCACTCAGGTATCCTACCCAGTTAAACTCAACAGCATCTGTGTAAACAAGCTGGGAGACACGCCATCTTTCCCCAACTGAAGCATTAATGATGTAACAATAAAAGAGAAGTTAACTTTTAAAGACTATAAGAAAAAACAGTTTTAGATAAAATATGTAACCTATGGGAGCAATGCAGAAATATTATACCCAAATTTGAATTTTATAATTCATTGTTCATATATTTTAAATTTCAATTCATGTGTTCAAATCTGACTCCATTTGAACTTTTAAGAAATAATATGTCTCACAATTCTGAGTTAAACAGAGCCCTAATGTTGGTACTACTTTGTCAGTCCATACTATAAACACATCCATCTCCAGTCACATTTACTCATAGATGATATTGCAGTTTTGTTGTTTCTTCCATAATCTTTTTCAGTTTTGAAACTGAGTTTTATGTTTTGTGGTTATTCTGCCTTGAATATTTTTTGAACTAGAATTTATGTAACAGTTAAGGACATAGGCATTTGAGTCAAATCCTGGGATTTTGATCTTGGTTTTGCTACTTACAGCTTTGGACAAATGAGATGTTAATAAAGATGCTTCCCCTCTAATGAACAAGATAGTAATTGTAAAGTGGTTAACATAGTGCCTGGTATTTAGTTAACATTTAGTAAATTGTAGGTATTATTGTTATTTGTCTCAATGTCTATTTGGTGAATTTAGAGTTCCTCACTAGGTGTTTTACAGTAATGTCATAAATAGCAAACAGTTAAACAGAAGGAATTGCCAAATATTTCAAAGGTATTGAGAATGGTGATGAAATGTGTTCATAGATAAATAGATTATTAGGGGAAGATTAAATCGTTGCTCTACTCCTTGTTTATGAGGTGAGGACACTGGGTCCATAAGTGGCAAGTTAAAAATCCCATACTACGGGCTGGAGCAATGGCTCAGCGGTTTTGGCACTTACCTGGCAAGCACGAGGACCTAGGTTCAAACCCCAGCACCACGTACACAACTAAGTGTTGGAGCAACTAAGGCCATGTGAAAAACTAAATAAAGTTATTTCTCTCTTTCTCTCTCTCTCTCACTGTCCCTCTCTCTTTAAAAAAAAAAAAATCCCATACTACTTTCTGTTTAGCATATGCAAGGCCCTGGGTTTTATCCACAGCACCACCAAAAAAACAAGTAATACCAACCTGAAATCATATGTTACTTTCTCGGGCCCCTAAAATTATATGATGGAGTAGAAATAGTTCCACGATCTTGAGGGTCCAGGTAAATTTTAATAGAGTTAAAGGTGATCAATCATCACGTAAATCATTTAGGCTACACTCCTGCTTTATATAAGGAAAGGTGTATATTAAATTTAAAGATCTCTCAAATCTCCTGAAGGGCATCTATATAACATAATCTTCTTTATAATTCATTCTGGTGTCTATTCCCCCATCTTAACTTATCTTGGTTCATTCTTCTTCCTGAGTGTGCCTCTTCTAAAGATAATGACTACTTCATAAGATGCCAAGCCCATGAGGACAGGACCAGGTCTTTGTGGTTCAACACTGAAGCTTCTAAATACAATAATGTTTCCATAGTAAAAGACCTCAATAATCACATTTCAAATGAACAAGGGGAGAAAATTTTATAGTCCCTGAAATATCAGCTTGTCCTAGGCCCTGGGAAGGGAGTCAACACTGAGAAAGAAACCAGGAGCCACCCATGGGAGCTTTTCCTCACCATAACCCCTGCCAGGGAGAATGAATTGTCAGCCCAGTGGTTATGGAGGATCTACACAGATGACCTGATGTGACCCTTCAGGTTGCATTCACCTTCCTGTGGTCTGTGGGTGCCCAACAGTTCCATAAAGGGAGAAATGTAGGGTGCGTGGGTGGTCCATCATGCTAAAAATCTACACAGGGAACCAGGAGGGGCTAGGCACCATAGTGGCCACAAAAGAAGAAGCCAGGGGCCCAATCAGGGCCACAAGGGTTGAAAAAGCCCATGGACCCTTCCCACAGCCACAAGTTACAGACATTTGAGGAAAGAGGAGTTGAAAAAAAGGGATGAGATGTGGTAGACATCTGCCAGAGGAGATGTGGCAGACGGTCCCACTGTTTAAACATCAAACTGATCGTTTCTCTGAATGGTAGAGCAGAAGAGATGAGTTAGGATAAACTAGTTTTATCAGCGACAATGAAAATGGATGTGCTGATAATGTAGCTTAGTGGTTGAGTGCTTGTCTAGCATGTGCAAGGCCCTGGGTTAAGTCTCCAGTACCATAAACACACACACACACTCTTTCTCTCTCTCTCTCTCCCTCTTCTCCCTCCCTCCCTCCCTCCCTCTCTCTCTCTCTCTCACACACACACACACACACACACACACATTCTCTCTCTCTCTCTCTCACACACACACACACACACACACACTCTTTCTCTCTCTCTCTCACACACACACACACAGAAACTGGATACATGCAAGGAAGGCCCTGCATTTTCAGGGAATGTGGGTGAGTGTGTAAAGATACAGAGAGCAAAATTTCAGAGGTCTAGCTGAACTGGATTTAGGTAGAGCTTCTTTATGTTTGCAGGAAAGGGAAGTTGTTCTTGATAAAATCACAATTCAGCCACAGGACACATGTGGCCACCTCCACAACCCACTTCTGAGGGGACTTCAGAGGAAATCCAGTGATTCTTCACATTCTCCAGTGTGTAAAGAGAACAGAAATAATGGATGAAACAAATCTTCCACTTGCATTCCTAGAGATGAGGAAGAAAAACAGGGGACAGTACCTTAAGTGTTTAGGGGATGTTCAGCTGGGGTTCTTTTCCACGCTGACTCCCTTATTTAGTTGGTTGGTTTGTTGGGTGGTTGGTTGTTCTGTTTTAAGAAATTTTGTCTCCAAAGAAATCCAAAACCCAAGCTATATCTCTCATTTCCCCGTTATCACTAAAGCAGAAGCGCCCAGCACCTCCTTAGGGAGTTCAGCTAAGGTCTCCATTGGAAACCAACCCCTGGAAAAGCATAAGCCTGGAGTCACTCTGATTAAATTGTTGGAAAATCAGTTCCTGGGCCCAGGGAGAGTTGGGTCAGGTAAGGGGACTCCCTAGTCTCCTGGGGAGTGTGACTGCTCTTGCCCTTCTGCTGGAAGACTCCTCACTTGGCTTCTCCTGGTTCTCCTGGTTTCCTCCTAACTCCCCACAACCCCTCCAGCATCTGTTATCATTATATTCTTCATCTTTGCCAATCTGACTGGAGTGAGGTGAAATCCTAATGTTTTTCTCTGTTTACTAGTAATTTAGAACAATTTCTTAGGCATTCTGTGGCTTACACTATGTCCTCTATTGAAAGTTTCTGTTTAGCTCTCTGGTTCATTTATTGTTTTGGTTGATTGTGTTTTTGATACTAAGGCTTTTGAATTCTTTGTAAATTTTGGATATTGGTCCTCTGTCAGAGGGATCACAGGCCATGATTATCTCCCATTCTGTAGGGTCCCTCTTGACAGTTTTGGCCAGTTCTTTGGCTGAGCAAAAGCTTTTTAGTTTAATGGCATCCCATTCATTGATTCTTGACTTTAATTCTTTTGCTTTGGGAGTCTTGTTGAGAAAGTCATTGCCACCTCCCATATGCTGGAGTGTTGGCATAATTTTTCTTCTAGCAGTTGTATGGTAGCTGGTTTAATTCCTAGTTCCTTGAACCATTTTGATTTGATTTTAATGCAAGGTAAGAGATAAGGATCTAATTTCAATTTTCTGCAAGTGGCTGTCCAGTTTGTCCAGCACCATTTGTAGAATAGGCTGTCATTCCTCCATATTATATTTTGACCCCTTTTTATCAAAGATCAGATGTTTAAAGATGTGTGGGTTTGTCTCAGACCCTTCTGTTCCATTGGTCTACATTCCCATTTTGATACCAATACTGTGCTGTTTTTGTTACTACAGCTCTATAGGATAATTTTAGATCTGCTATTGGAAAACCATATGCTTCATCTTTCTTATTTAGAAACACTTTGGCGAGTTTGGGTTTCTTGTTATTCCAAATGAAGTTGAGATTTGGTTTTTCTATATCTGTAAAGAATGACATTGATATCTTGATGAGAACTGCATTTGAATCTGTATAGCATTTTTGGCAGAATGGCCATTTTAATTGTATTAATTGTAGGTAACCAAGAACATGGAACGTCTTGCCATCTTTTCAGTTCTTCAGTTTCTTTCTTCAATATTTGATAATATTCATTGTGGAGGTTTTTTTTACATCCCTTGTTAGATTAATTCCCAAGTATGTTATTCTTTTTGAGGTTATTGTGAATGGAACCTATTTCCTGATTTCTTCTTCTTCTCTATTATTGTTAGTGTATAGCAAAGCTATTGATTTATGGGTGTTGATCTTGTAGCCTGCCACTTTACTAAGTCTATTTATAAGTTCAAGCAGTTTTCCATTGGAGTTATTTGGGTTTTCCAGACATAGAATCATGTCATCAGCAAAAAATGAATAGTTTGCCTTCTGTTCCTATTCTTATTTTAAAAAATTATCATAAGGCAAATTTTATTTTTCAAGTTATAAAAATATGAGCATGTCAAAATAGTCCATTTAAAAGTTATACAAATTTTGGAGAAAGTAATTCACAACCATTCAATTCAGTTATTGCTAGTTATACGCAGCTTTTATTTGCAATGGTTCTCCACAAGCAATAGGGCAGTATTTGGGCATTTTGTTGCTGGTAGAGCTGTAGTTTTAAAAAACAAATTCAAAATAAGAATAAGCTCACTTTCAGTAGGTTGTACGTAAGTTTTGATCAGTATTACAAAAGATGTGGTTTGTCAGTTCCACCCCCTTCTCTTATTTAATTCTATTTAGATAGTATATCGGAAATACAGTGTATAACTTTGAGCAAAAGTAAATGAACTACTGGTTTTAAAATTAAGTGATAAGAACTACTAATTTTGGTTGCAATGTAGAAACACAGCTGACATATCTAGCTTTAAAACATCATTCATTGCAAAGATTTTTAAAGTTTAAACAAGAACTAGAACTCTTCAGTAGTCAAGACATAAAATTAATCAATTTGTACTTTTCAAGCTTATTATGAAGATCTATTTTCTCTATTTTTCTCTCAAAAAAAGACAATGAGATAGCATGTAACAGGAAAATGTTTAAAAGAGATGGACCCAATGCCATATGGAAGAACTGATCACAAATGATTTTAACTTTAAATAGATAATACAGTTGATAGTACAAAACACAGAGGGTGAAAATCACTCATTTCTGTAATGAGTAATACAGATGAGTATTTGTGCCTAAATTTCACTGGAAGACTTAGAAGTTAGGGTGCCACAAAGAGACAGCAATGACTTTGTTTCCAACTTTCCTATTAAACCCTGTCACAAAGAGTTAGGCTTATGCTGACATTCTACCTCCATAAATTCTTGAATAGACAGATACATACATACATACATATATGTATAAAATCAGTGACAAATACGAGGTGAAGTGTAAAGACCTTAAAATAATTTTTAGAATAAAAGTGACACTCATGACCATTTGGTAAGGATACTTATTAACTTAGTGATTTAAATCCTAAAAATAGGCTACATTTTTAGGGGTAGTAAACAAGTATGAAAATTTTACCATTTGGTTACCCCCCTTATGACATCAACCTTGGATTTCTACATTTCTAATTCCTCATTCTCCCATAAAAGCTACTAGTTCTTCCACCAATCACTACCAAAATTTCTAGACTTGGAGCGGTGATGAAATTTTTTTTAATTTTTTTATTCAGAAATTTATTTGTTGAACAATCAAACAAGCTTCTAATGAAATAATATATTATATATATATATATATATAAATTCTGAAAATTAGGTAGTTTTGCATTTAGTCTACCAAACGTACCCAATAATTGGTGTCAACTGAGAACATTTTTCACCTCTCTAGTTATTAATTCACTCATATGGTAACAAATAAAGATACAAAAAATCAACATGAAAAAAACTTGCAATTCCAATCTGTTAGAGTAGTTATGAATTGATAAACTATAATACATATTATAAGTACATTACCAGTGTTAACTGAAAATAAGCATGTGGTTTACTAAAAAATTAACCTACTAACTAAAAAAATCCCACATATTCCCAGAGAGTTATGTTGTGCTGATATCCCACAGATAGCATTACAAAAGGATTCCATTTTTGCAATAAGCTGGGTTCACAGTGAGTATGTTGGTACCAAGATCATGTGTTTACCACTACTTTAAGAATGTCATTAGTGGAATGTAGATAAGGCATGTAAAAAAATAGAATTAAAG
Source organism: Aplodontia rufa (assembly GCA_004027875.1). Classification (NCBI taxonomy): domain Eukaryota; kingdom Metazoa; phylum Chordata; class Mammalia; order Rodentia; family Aplodontiidae; genus Aplodontia; species Aplodontia rufa. The sequence continues at coordinate 4,180 of PVKS010022502.1, read as the reverse complement.
CTTTTAAGGGCAATATCCATACTGGCAGCTGCTAGAAAAAGTGCTGCTAGGAATAAAAAAATATTGAAGTAACTTAGTTTGAGCAAAACTGGTTTACAGTGCCTTTCCAATGAAATGAATTAATTCACATAAATTTCAGTTGCAGGAGTTAACAGACCAATAAACTTTTGCCCCTTTAATTACTAGCCCAGTCCTGCAAATGGAAGCAATCACTTGCAGTTTTGCATAAAGTGTTATTAGCAGTAGACTGCAGTCAGCAGGGAGTTCTGGTTGAAGTAGTGTTGTTTGTTTCCATCAAACTTTGTGGTTCCACTGGTCACAACAAGAGTTGTAGTCTGGGATTGAGTAGCTTGCTCATGGACTGGTTGACAATCTAACATATTGACCTGGAACTCACTGGAAGGCAACATCTCAAAAAAATTATTTAGGGCATCCAGCCCTGTAACCACATTTCCATTCCATATTAAAATGGCCTTGTCCAGATATAGTCTGGTAAGTGCCTTTCTTCTTTTATCCATTGTCTCATAGTAAGTATTGACAAATTCCTCAGAGCTCTACAAGCCTGATCCATGTAAGTTTTAAAATCCACAGCCATGGTCATGGGATAGCCAGAAAAATTTTGTTGTGACAGTGGCGGCGTCACTATATTCTCACGTGTCCTGGTCCTTCAGCTGCAAATGAGCAAATATTTAGGAGGAAAGTGAAACCCGCCAAATGCACCCACACAATTTTCTACCTGACCATTCTCTCCTGGAAGTAGCTAGGTCTGTCCTCTTTCTATTCTTATACCTTCTTTTTTTTTTTTTCATTCTCTTTTCTTCTTGCTCCAGCTAGGGTCTCAAGAACTATATTGAATAAAAGTGGTGACAGTAGGCAGCCTTGTCTTGTTCCCTAGTTTAGTAGGAATGCTTTCAGCTTTTCTCAGTTTAGAATTATACTAATTGTATGTTTTTCATATATGGCCTTTAAATAGTTGAGATACGTTCCTTTGATCTCTGTCTTCTCCAGAGTTTTGAGCATAAATGGCTGCTGGATTTTATTGAAGGCCTTTTCTCCATTAATTGGAATGATCATATGGTTTTTTTTTATTAGTTCTATTTAAGTGATGAATCACATTTATTGGTTTGCATATGTTGAACCAGCCTTACGTTCCTGGAATGAAGCCCACTTGATCATGATGAATTACCTTCTTGATGTGTTTTTGAATGTGGTTTGCTAGAACTTCATTACGGATTTTGGTGTTGATGTTCATCAGAGATATTAGTCTATAGTGTTCTGTTCTTTTCTTTTCTGATAAGTCTTTGTTGGGTTTATTAGGGTTATGGTTGCCTCATAAAAAGTGTTTGGGAGTTTCTTCTCATCTCACTATAACCCCAACACTTCCCTAGAGCCCATTCTCTACTCCCCATAGTACATATTAGAATCAGGAGGAGGACACACGAAGTGGGACGCTTAGTGTGCAGGACTGAAGGGGACAGTAAGATTAATGCACTTTCCCAGCTTTGGGAATGATCACTTCCTTAAATTCTGTGCTCACTGTGTCTCATTTGCTCCCTGCAATCTTTTGTTTCTCTTTTATGGGGTGCTGAGGATGGAACCCAGGGCCTTACATGGGCTAGGCAAGTGCTTCAGCTCTGAGCCACACACCAGACCCTTATCAAAGTCTTTATCTTGATGCATGTTGTTGACATGACATTGCTGCTCTGCTAGGACTTTCCTGGTGCTCACTTTGACTTAAGTGATGAGACACCTTACAGCCTCTGGTTCCCTTTGGCTTAACTTTCACTACTGCCTTTGAATGCTCCAGCCAAGCTCACCTACTCAACTGTACCCATCATTCATCCTGGGGTTTCTTATTTGCAGGCTTTGGTGTAAGATATGTCCATTCCCTCTAGAAGAGAGAATGGTTGACCCAGCTCAACATCACAGACATGATGTTTTTCCTGATTCTCTACAGAGCAAAGGATCTCCAATTATTAAAGCTCCCTTGAATCAGACCTGTGCCTCACATTTTTGCTGAAAGCCTTTCCATCTTATTTCAGTGAGTCATGAACATGTCTACCTTCCCTGAAGCTAGCAGATCAGAATACTAGCAACTATGCCTGATTCACCTGAGTGAGGGAGTCCAAAATATGTGATTTGACCCTTGCTTTCAAGGCTGGCCACATACTTAATACACAGGCCAATTTTCTATCAGAGAACTTCTGAGGTGAGTGTACTGCAAAGTTATCATTTTTAACATTTTTCTTCTTTCTTTCTTTGCTAGGCCTTGAGTGTACAGGTGCTGTGCCCCTGAGTTATAACCACAACCCATCGTTCAAAAATAATTGTCATTTTTGTTAGAGCATTAGAATTATACATAGTAGTTGGTTCATTTTGATGACATCATACATGTATAGAATATGTTTTATTCTATTTCAGTCTTGTTCCCCACATTTCCCTACCACCTGCTTACCCCTATACTACTTCCACTACTGTATTCATTTTCCTGTTACTCATTTATATTTGATTTGTGTTTCTACATGGATATAAAGCTGAAAGTAACTGTGATATGTCTATATATGCACATAGGGTGATTTATTTAATCATTTCACAATATTTCCCTTTCTGTCCCTCCTCCCTCACTCTGGAACTCCTTCAACTCCACTGATTTTCCTCTGAAAGGACACCAGAAGACATTGCAGTCTATCGCAGGACATTCAGGGCTGCTGGGTTTCAGGGCAGGTGCCAAGTCTTGCTGGTGAGGCTGCAAGGCCTGGGTTTAGATGCTCAGGGTCATTCCTCTGGGCGTTCATGGCAGTGGTGGGTTGTTTTCAGTTCCGTTGCAGTACATTTGGTTCTCAGTGCTGGAGGTGGAAGCTAGGCCCTTACGAGAGCTAGGCTCGTGAGTGCTCCACCGCTGAGCGCCATCCACAGCCCCAGGGTGGTGACAAGTACGAAGCCAGGTTCACCTGGGGACTCTCTCGACTGAATGTGTGATGCTCTGGGCAGTTGGAGCTGAGAGGTGCAGCGCTGGTGGCCAAGGAGTCAAACAGAGGCCAGGAAGAGAGCACGGTGCCTTAGCTGAGGCAAGGTAGATAAAGTCTGGAAACATGAGTGAGGCGGAACTGGCATGGTGCGAGGAAGCTGAGAGCTACTCCAGAAGGGCCCACCCTGGGCTCCATTCTGCCTCTGACGTGGCCTCACAGTGGGATTTGGCATCTGTGGTGTTGTGCTGTGGGGAGTGTGGATAGATCTGCAATCCCGGAAGCCAGGTTCCACCTACCGGAGGCTGCTGTATGACAGAGACCCGCCCCCCCAAATCCACTGGGTGAAGTTGGTGTCACAGTGACTGAGCAGGAGGAAAATCATTCACCTGAGGAGTCAGGGAATAAGCAGGAAGGAGGATATGTGACAGAAAATGGGAATGTGTGCCCTGGGAGCCAAAGTTGAGCAATGCACAGGGCCAAGTGGGCCATGCTGTTTCCTTCAGTGCGTTCCCTTCAGTCTTCTGGTCCCCATGGAGGCTGAGACTTGGGTTCTGATCCTGATCTGGTCACTCGGTATGGCAGAGTGGGAACATTCCCAGAGGCTCAGTTTCCCCGTCATTGAAATGGAGATGCTCATTCCATGCCCGTCATGATGGTGTCAACATTCTCAGGGGTCAGGGTGGACAGAAGCCCCTGCAGGGAGGCAGCTACAGCTAAGGTAGGTAGTTCCTGCTGGTGTCAGGTGACCACAGACAGCTGGCCGCCATGGACTCTATCCTTGCTCACTCTGTGCCATGTGCTGGCACATGTGCTCCACATTCCTCCTGGAAGCCTGTGTCCACCCATGATCTCATGCAGCCTCCCACTGGTGGTATCCCACATATGGACACCTTCCAGGAGGATCTGCGCAGGATCTGCAAGGCACCTCCTCAGACCTGTCACCTCCACTGCGCAGAGTGCTGTCACCTGTCTCTAGGGCACCCTGAGATGTGTTTACTTTTGGCCAGGCACATGTCAGGGTGAGCTCTGGGTGGGGCAGCATCCTTTCACCCGCCACCAAAGAATGATGCACACTGACAGGGACAGGGTGCTTCCTCTAACTTCTGACCTTGAGTCCTGTGGGCAGCGTGTAGGCCCCTGCGTCTGATGAGTTTCAGGATGTATTTAAAGGGGCTTACAGAGGACCTGGTTTTGAAAATTCTCCCTTGTTC
>PVKS010022501.1:0-33661 GCA_004027875.1 Aplodontia rufa | reverse complement strand
CTCTCTTTAAATAAGACAACTGAAATTAAGACAAAAGCCCCCCCCCCATGCACAAAAAAATTCAGGGCACCCTTACAAGTGACTCTTGGCTCTTCCTTGAATCACCTTAGAAAGCATTTGAAATAGTCCAGTTCCTGGGCCCCAACCCTTAGCTCTAGATGGGCTCCAACACAGACAGTTGCCATACAGAAAATTCTAATGTGCAGCTAGAGTTTAGATAATTTCGGAAGCCACCTGAGTATCCATAAGATGGTCGAAAGCCCTTAAAATAAACTTATTACCTCATTTGGATATTAAATTGACTTCGGAATCCCTGGCAATTGACACAAAGGGCAAACACAAGACGTAGGTTCTATTTTCTGAATGAACAAGTACATAAAACTCTTCCGTAGAAAAGACACATCTCTGGAACAAAATTTAAAATGGAAATTTCCCAGGTTGACCCTCGGGCAAGCTCTTGAGGTAGTGACTTATAGTTTCTGCCAAAGCCTTACAAGAGACACTGGCACACTGCTAAAATGAATTCTTGCAGAAACCTGTCATGAATGCAGAAGCTACATATTTAAAGTAGGTCAGTGAAACAGTGTTTGGTCAGGTGAAGAAGTAAGGCGACCTGCAAGAAAGACTTTTATTGCTAACCTATTTTAGATATAACTCAGTTACTCTTTAGAATTAATTTTCATATCTAGCTTGGGAATCATAGAGGGGCCCAGAATATTCCTAAGACCTGACTCACACGCAGGTACCTCTGTGTTCCCGGAAGAGATAATTAAAATGATCAATTTCAATTTTGGCCAGGTTTCTTTGTTACTTGTAGTTCATTGATTGCCTGGGGATTCCCAATGAGAGTAAGGTGAAGAACTTTAAAGGAAGAAGCTGTTTCTGAGACAGACTGGTAAGAATCTGAGTCTTGCCTCAGGGCATAAAGAGAACAGAACTAAAAGGCCATTCACCAGGGTGACACTAAACCTTACAAGGGATTTGTGCCTTACAGCACATGTCTCTCATTGTAACTCCTAAAGAATATTTGCTCTATAGGTCCCAGAAAAAGAATGAATTCATGAAATCACCTGCAGCTAGAACTTGGGTGGTGACTTATGTTCAAACATAAAGAAACAACCAAGAACTGGCAAAGAATTTGACGGACATTTGTTTAGGCATTATTTAGTCCCTGGTGTTCTGTGCCTAAGAAACCCTCTTGAGAACACTCTGCCTAGTTATTGTTGGGTCTGTGTTCATTTGTTCAAGAGACTTCTGAATTTCTGGGTGCCTAATCCTACTGGGATTCATCGGAAGAAGCTGTTAGACCCTCTTCTAAGGATGAATAAGAAAAATAAATCAACTCCTGTGTTAGAGTTCATATTGTAAAACTTGAGCCTTCTAGATGAAAGTTTGTAAGTGTAAAGTTACTTATTTCTGTTGTGCCTCATTTAGCTCATCTATAAAATGAAGATAATACTTGTCCTAAGAGATAATGTTGCTATAAGAATCCAGTGAGGGGGCTGGAGCAGTGGCTCAGCAGTTGCGGCACTTGCCTGGCATGCACGTGTACACAGGTTCAAATCCCAGCACCCATGTACACAACTAAGTCTCAGAGCAATGAAAGCCATGTGAAAAACTCAATAAAAAATTATTGTCTCTGTCTCTCCCTCTCTCTATCACTGTCCTTCTCTCTTAAAAAAAAAATCTAGTGAGATGATGCCTGCTAACACCTTTGCACAACTCCTGCTACACAATAATCTCTCAATAAAAACTTGCTACGCGGGGCTGGAGCAGTGGCTCAGTGGTTTTGGCGCATGCCTGGCAAGCACAAGGACCTGGGTTCAAACCCCAGCACCATATACACAACTAAGTGTTGGAGCAACTAAGCCCATGTGAAAAACTAAAGTTGTTTCTTCCTTTCTCTGTCTGTCTGTCTGTCTGTCTCTCTCTCTCTCTCTCTCTCTCTCTCGCTCTCACTGTCCCTCTCTTAAAAAAAAACTTGCTATTGTTGTGGTCAGCATAATTGCTTTCCTTTTCTTTTCCCTTTGATATTGGGGGTTGAACCTAGGGGTACTTTCCCACTGAATTATATCCCCTGACTTTTTAACTAATTTTTATTCTGAGACCGGTTCTTGCTAAGTTGCTTAGGGCCTCACTAAGTTGCCCAGTCTGGCCTCTAACTTGCAATCCTCCTGCCTCAGCCTCCCAAGTCCCTGGGATTACAGGTCTGCACCACTGGGCCTGACTAGCATAATTGTTTTCTTTATTGTCACTGTCCTTATCATTCCGTGAGTGAAGTACAATCATTTCTCAAGTTGGCAAGGCAAATAAATGATGGATGGGATACTTATATAGAGAATATTAATTTTACTAAGATATTGAAGGGTTGGGATGGGGAGAGAAATAAATGTATTAGGAAATAAATTTCGAAAACCACATGAAATTTTATACTGAAGTAAGACATCAGAGCAATTTGTGCCTGCAAAATTTCCCACATCTGTGCAATTTCAAACTCTGGATGTCACATATCCTCTCCCCTCTGCTCTCAGTGGATTTTTTTTTTCTGGAAAAGTTGGGAAGTTGAGCACAGAAAAACTCTAGGGGAAATTCCATCATAAGTGGATCCTTTCTCTGGAAGACTTGTGTACTACTCTAATATCCCACTGGAACTGAGACTGTACTGATCAGTGTTGGTGGAGTGGACACCATGCTTGAGGGGCCAACTGCAGAAACAGCAGATGAACCTGGAAACAAATCCAAAACCCTGGACATTAGCAAGAACTGCTCTAGGGAGATGGAAACGGATGCTCTGTCTTCCCAAGAACAGCTGGGAGAAACCACCAGGGACTAAACTCCAGGACAGCAGCTGCTACCCTGCTGGATCAAGCTTCCATGGGAAGCAGCAGATAGGGACTCTGCACCTCTCTCTGTTATTTCAGAATGGATCACTTGAAGGAGGATGTGAGTGTGTGTGTGTGCACGCGTGCACTTGTGCATGTGTATGTGCACGCATGCACACACATGATGAACACATGCAAAGGAGGGGCTGAGGAAAAGTTAAAATTAGATTGTGATTTGTGAGAAGTGATACTTTTCCTTCATCATTATTGAGGAGAGGCACTAATTGCATCTGTGGGGCATCCCGGTGGGACTGGATGGCTGGACATTTAGGATGGACACTTGAACCAAATTAAAGAGATTTACTAGTAAATAGGCAACCAAACAGTTGGTGTCTAGGGAGGAGGGCTTGTCAGACCCTCTTAACACCAGGATTAGTCTCTCCCAACTCTCAGATATTTGGGACTTTTATCCGATGCTGGATAAAATTGCATTCTCTTCCTGATTTTGGTAGAGCAGGTATTCTGTGTTGATTTAAAGAGCAGCTGTATTGAGAGGATGCCAAATTTACTCCTTTGTTTGTGACAAAGGATCTCTTATTTCTGCTGTGATTGAGCAGAAGTAGAGTCTCCAGGGGGAGCTGGGATTTTCATCAGAGGTTTGTAGTTCTCCAACACTTGTGCTAATATAGGTAGGATATAGTCTTAAAACACAGAAGTAGCAGCAGCCTGCCCATGGGACTCATGGCCCTCCTTGAAATCCTTGATTCTAACTCATCTATGTTTCAGTTACTAAGTTCATCATTATAGGAATTATAGGCGTATATGCTAAATGAACATGCATAAATATTCAAGTTGCATTTCCCACTTATATTTCCAATAAAAACCAGTAACTGAATGGAAAGGAAATTTAAGTCCAACAAAATATCAGAGACAAATTCTGATTTTCATTGAGCTTTTCTGTTTTAGCTCAAAAGAATCTGAGTAATATCCTGCTGTTATAACTGAGGATTGCAATGAATGTCTAAAATGAAGTAGGTAAATGATTTTTGGCTCAAGTATACTTAAGATAACCAGACAGAATTTGAACTTCTATGCCCTAAGGCTTAACATGTGGGTCTCCTAATATGAAATATATAACTCTAATGATTTTTGTCTAAGATGAGAATTTCCTGGACATGATGGGAAAATCATTTTACTGTAAAATGGATGTTGCAAGGAAACTTGTCTTTACGTCAATCTTAGCAGCGTTGCTTCCTGGCCCTTTGACATGGTGTGGTGGTTCAACTGAGGCCGAGCAAAGGAGTCATCCCTGACTAGGCAGGGAACTAAAACCTCTGAAGCTGAAGCTGTATGTGCAAAATAAACTCTTCCCCTTCTGAGTTGCTCTCATCAGGTATTTTGATTGTAGCAGAGAAAACTCACTAACATGGAAGCCAGGACTGAGTTATTTTGTTCCTAAGTGTTATGAGTCCAAGTGGGTCCCTGCAAGGTCACAGGAGATCCGAGCTAAGACATTCCCGTGCCACCCCTACCTTTACTTCTTAAGATACTTGATTCATTAATTAAAGTAAACAAACAAGAAAATCCAGATTGCACAGATTATTAAATTGATACAAAAGACAAAGGGCCTTGACCCTCCTAGAAGAGAGTCCCCACTTTCTTGAGTCTTGCAGCTGCTTTCTCAAGTCCAGAATTTCCTTTTTATTTGGTAAGCACTTCCCATTTATCATTGTCAGCTCTGGGAAGAGTTGAGAATACAACCATTTTCCTAATCATTTAGTACTTTGGGGAGGTGCATATTATACACAGTAGTGGGTTTCGTTGTGGTTTATTGTACATGCATAAAACACAATTTGATCAGTTTTACTCCCCAATGCCTAACCCCCTCCTCATTCCTTCCCCCATCATCTTCCTCTATCCTAATGGTCTCCCTTCTCCTTTCATGGCAACCCTTTTATTCCCTTGGCTTCTGCATGTGGAAGAAAACATAGGATGGTTTCCTTTCTGAGTCTCATTTACTTTGCTCAACATTATGCTCTCCAGGTCTATATATTTTCCTATAGATGAAATAATTTTGTTCTTTGTGGCTGAATAAAACTCCATCATATAATAAATTACATATATCATATATATAATATGATACACACATATATCAATATATCACATGTGTATATATATGTGTGTGTGTGTGTATATATATCACATTTTCTTTATTCATTACCTATTGGCTAACATTTAGGCTGACTCTACAACTTAGTTAATGCAAATTTGCTGGCATTTCCTCTGTCACCCACCACCTTGAGTAGCTATTTTCTCCCTCTTTGGATTCCAAATTCCTGAGGAGCTGGGATCTGCAGACTGCTTCTATCTATACCTTCTCCTTATACCAAGTTTTGGACCGTAGTTGGTCCAGTCTTAGTAAAGCTCTAATGTTTATGTCAATAAGGAACTATATACAATAATAAGACCTTTGAATGTTTGCAACCCTCTAAGAAATTTTTAGTATAACCAGGCTGTACTGAGCCATATTCTTTCAGGACTTGCTCCTTGACACAAGGAAATCCAATAAATTCATTGGTGCTAATACATTATATTCTTCCTATTGCCCTTTATTATGGAAAATTTGGACTATATCCAATAAGTATATCCGTACCCCCACCCCACTGCAAAATAATCACTAGCACTTTGCCAAACTTGTAAAGAGGATATATCATGACTACATGACTAGGGACTTTGCACTATCATAGAACACAATTACCTATGATTAATTTGATGACTTAATTAGGTCAGCATTCAGAAGTCCATAGCAATGCAAATGAACTTTTGTCTGGTGGAGAAAATAAATCTCTAACTCTCACTCTCATCTGAATGGGTTTTACCATCTTTAACTTCTACTAGGTCCTCTTTGTTAGTCAGGCCTGCCTTCCATCCAGCCTCAACCCCTATTGCCTGGGGTCACTATAATGTTGGGAAGCTAGCTTGGACGTAAAGAACAATTCCAAATCAGCATTAGAGACTGGCAGGAATAAGATGTGACAGGTAAGGCTCAAGTCTCATGGACATCTTATGGCCTTCACGTTTTGTCAGTTGAATGTCTTGCAACAGTGATAAGTTTGAACAGTTGGCCTCTGAGCAGGGAGAATGATACTGCCTCCCAGACAAACTTGAGTATAAACAAAGCTTTCCACTTCTCCAAAGTACGTCACTGTGCTGATTTTTTGTGTGTAAGAGTTTACCCAAGGCAATCTGGAACCACTCAATGCTGCTTGCTCAACCAGTACCCTGTGACCATAACATCCAGCTCTTTGGAAGAAAGAAGGAAGCAGGATGGAGAGTATTTTCAATTAACCAAATTCCTCTAAAGAGTGGGCACACCAGTCGGTTATGAAGGGAATCAATGAAGTTTGGCAAGTTTTAAGTCTGTACCTCAATTTTAATTTATAGCATGAACATACTGTTTTCAGTTGTATCGGGAAAGAGGTTAGCGGGACTGTCACCATATTAGTGACTTCTCAATATTAGTGATTTCTCAAAGGTCTCTTAGGATATAACTAACATCCTGGGAAAGTAGTAACTGATTTTTTCCCACTTTTCCTCTGAAACATTATTATTTGGCTCTTTGTCAAAATTAGTTCTGATTACTTGCCATTTTTTCTGAGTATAAACAAATAATAAAAGAGTACTCAAGAGAGAATGGTTGGATACATTGACCTTGAAGGGAAAATGGACAGATACTTCAAGGTCGATTGCACTGACTTCTTGGCACATGAGAAGTTACTTAAGTTTCCTGGTGTTACAGGGATCCACGTAGATTTCTCCTTCCTTAGCCATCAAGCATCCTTTCTGTCATTAATCCGATTTAAAGATTCTTTTGATGGTGGGACATAATACATTGACCCTTGAATAATGAAAGACGGAGATCTGTTACATACAGTTCTAAAGAAGTCAAGGCCACCAGCCAGGGCCCTGCAGAGAATTGCTCCAGGAGTTGATGGAACTAGAAATGCAGTTGCCCAGATCCTGGGCTCCCTGTGAAGGGGCTAATTTGAATAATTTCAAGCTCTAGGGCATAGGGACCATTTCTGATTGGTATGTGATGCTGGGGCAATTAAGGCTATTAGGGGAGGTGGGGGATGAGGATAAGGAAAGTAGTTGGGAAGGTGAACTTTATTAAATTCAGGGCCTGAAAACTAGGTCAACACAGATTAAAAAACAAATACCTATGCCCAGCATTGTGCTTGGGCTCGGCAGGGTTTATGTTCTACAGATGTGTGAGAAGACACACTGCTATTACAGAAGCGCCAGAATAGATCTGGTTCCTGGCAAGGTCAAATTCCCATCTATACACAGCTGTTTCACAAGTTGCACAACAAAAGTCACCTTGGACTCTGGTTTGAAAATTTTGCATGAGTAATCTTTTGCTAATATAACATTTGCTTTTTCCCAGCCTAATCTCCTTTAAAGCTTTTTTGAGCCTGCCCTGGATTACTGGTGCTATTCTATAGTTTCTAAAGACTGTATCTCTCTCTTGCGAATGTTTGTTTCTTCTTTTCTAACAAATAATTTTACTGTGATACAGTTTCCATGACATAAAATATATTTGATTTAAGTATACAACTTAATAATTTTTTTAGTGAATTGACAGAATTGTATCCATTGCTAGAGTCCTTTTATAGAACATTCCCATCACCTTGGGAAGACCCATGTATCCATTTGCCATAGTCCCGTTTCCCAATTCCAACCCTAGGAACTACTAATCTACTTTTTTTGTCTACATATATTTTCCTTTCCTGGACATTTCATATAAATAGAATTATGTAATAAGTGGTATTTGCATCCAGATTTCATGTCTGGTTTGACTTAACCCAACGTTGAGGTTTATTCATGTTGAAGCATTATTCAGTATTTTGCTTCTTTGCATTGATGAACAGAATATCACTGCATGGATTTATCACATGTTGTTTAATCCATTGAGCAGGATAGTCCTTGGGTTGTTTCCAGTTTCATGATATTATGAGCAAAGCTGCTTTGAATGTTTATGTACAGATCTTCTTGTATGTGAAACCTGAGTAGGTACATAGAAGTAGAATTACTTGGACCTATGATACACACATGTACGATTTTTTAAGAAACTTCCAGACTATTTTCCAAAGTAGCAGGGCTATTGGCATCTTAGACCACCGGCCTGACTCTGGGGATCCCAGCTACTTACCTCAGAAAGCCAACCCAAAAAGGGCATGCTGAAAAGCAGGAAAGATAATTTTAATCGGTATACCTGCTTTCGGAAGGCAACGTGAGATCTAGTATCTCTGCCCTTCCCAGGATGCCTACAATAGTGTTACCAGTGGCACTAATGCTTGGCCAGGAGAAGGGCATAGACCACACTGCTCATCGCTCCAGAACTATTTGGAGTCAAATTGATATGCAATGGGTTGTATTCAATGCCACCTTTGAAGGAAGATGGGAGAAACTTCTTGTTTCAAAAATTTCACCTTTGGAATCTCTTAGAGTGAGTAAAGTTTTTAAAGGAAAAGAGGCAGCCAAGTAAGAAGAAAGGCAGGAAATAGAGCCCTGCAGATGTAGTCAGTCCTGTGCTTGGCAGACTGGGGAGGAGACCATCTCCACTCAGCTTCAGTGGCACCTGTGAGGACAGGCAGGGTGGGGTGGAGTTTGTAGCCCTTTCAGTTTTTACTCTAAGCACAAGGAAGTTGCTCTCAATTATAGAGGGAGACCCTCAAGTTCAGTTTGTTTCAGACCTTTAGGTTTAAATAGATGAAGAATCGGGTCAGGGGCGGAGCAGTATGCATAATGAAGCCGACTTTGCCAAACTGTGATCTAGTTGATCACTCTCTTTATTCTGGTTCTGTGAGGTGGTTTGGAGAAGGTCTTACCAATTCCCACTTGCTGCTCAGGATTTGTCTGTCAGACCTGTGATCCTGTGAGGGACAATAACTGGAGACTTCTGGGTACCACTTCAGGGCTCTGAAACAGGATGCTGCAAATCTTGCCTCAGTCTTCAAGGGGGACAAGATACACTAGGTAAACTGAAGATTGATAAGCCTCATATTATTAGATTTCAGATGAATATGCCCTGAATGATGAACATGCCTTTGGGCCGAATTGAGGAGTGCCACAGATACATAATGAAGGCAGAGATGCCAAGCTTTATCCTGCCTTCAGTTACCCCAGGGCATCTGCAGGTAAAGAATCAGTGCTTCTGTCAAAGGTGGCCTGTCTGAATTCCTCTTATGCATTTCTCCACATCTCTCCGACACATGTCGTTTCCTGTCTTTTCAGCTGTTCTTGTGGGTATGTGTGACCATACTTCTTGGCATTGATAATGCATCCTTACTCCAGATACATTGGAGCAAATCTTCTGTATCTCAAGATGAGCTTTTTTCCCTCCTATCTTGTTCCCCAATCTCTAGCAAAGTCATTTGGCTCATTTTATTAGGACTAAGGGATTGGAGAAAGGGGATTTATGCTCAGGCTTTAGAACAGCTGAGTTGCATTCTAGAACAACTGCGGGGGATTTCCCTATTGATTCCTTGCCCTAGCCGGTCACCAAAAGTCATATGACAGAGGGAAAAGGCATACTTTCTTCATTTTTCGTCTTTGGTGGAAATGATTCCATGGCGATAATACTTAAGAATTAATCATGCTTGCCTACTGCCTACTTGGTTACTTGGCAGCACACAGCAAAACTACTTTGGAGTGATTGTTTCTGTTTTGAAATGGGTTTTTCAATGGGAAAAGAAGTAGGTGTAGTCAAATGAAATTTTGATTGGAAGTCAGAATACTTGGGATTCTGACACTTGGGTATTAGACATTAATTACCAGTCCTTGAGCAGGCTCTGGGACTTTAGTTGCCTTATGCTTAGAATTAAACAGGAATGGTGAAATACAGATTTTTTTTTTTTGTAGGACGGTTTTACTTATTAAGTAGAAATATAAGAATTTGCCCTGCTGGAAATGAGATGAGAAAGGACTCCTGAAATTTGGTTTTCTCTTGGTGGCTGTTTCCTTTTCTCATGGGTTTCATAATCACAGATTACCGAGTGTTATGGTTTGGATGAAAGGTGTCCCCCAAATGATCAGGATAGGAAAGCCTTAACCAATCAGTGAGTTCATCCCCTGAATAGGGATTAACTGGCAACTGTCTGGTAGGGTGTGGCTGGAGGACGTGGCTCACTGGGGGCGTGTTTTTGGGGTGTAATATTCTGTATCTGGCATGGAGTCTCTCTCTGCTCTCTTCCCAATGTGACACCTTGAGCTCTCTGCTGTTCAGCCCCACCTCCATTCCCCGAAGAAAGGAGCTGACCTCCTCTGGACTAAAACTTCTGAAACCATGAGCCCTCAACATAAACTTTTCCTCCTGAAATGGTTGTTGTCTGTTCCTTTTGTCATAGCAATGAAAAGCTGACTAAAACACTCTCTCTGCTTCCTTATGGAATGCCTGGATATTTTTTTCCTCCTGCCACATTCTTCAACCACGATGTTCAGCCTCACCTTGAGGAATGGAGTCACCCTCCTATGGACTAAGCCCTCTGAATCACGAGTGCTAAAATAAACTGTACCTCCTAAAATTATTTTTGTTGGGGCTTTTTGTCATAGCAGCAAAAAGCAGACCAAAACACCAAGGAATCGGCAGTAAGGAAATCATTGACTATATCATCCCTAAATTCCCACTCAGTACCAGGGAATCTGTTGGTAAATTGGTTTTCAGTTCTAGGAAAGAGGGCAGGGAGTTCACCACTGCCAGTCAACACCTGGCATTGGGGAAGCTTTGAGCAGTTTATTAATAATATTTTACATATAATTCGTAAGGTGCTTAAATGGTACTGGTAATCCTGAATAAGTTGTTAAGGCAGAAGTTATGATATAAATGTTAGGAGGTTTTAACCTAACTTGATTTCGGATAGCAATACCTAGTTTTTGCAATAAAATCTCCCAGGAGGAGCCAATCTTAAGTTCTTGTGAGCCAACTTCTTTCATGTGGTGGCCAGATTTTAGCAGCTAGTGTATACCACTACCAAACTCCACGGGTACTGTGGAGTCAGACTGATTTGAAATTTCTTTTATGTGGGGAGAGTAGTCTCTGTAGAATATGCCGGGGGAGTTCGTTGAAAGATGACTAGCCGTTGTTAATGTTAAGGTGACATTTTCAGAACTCTGATGCCTCCTTCTCATTTTTGTAATGAAACCAGCTCTGTTTGTCAGTACTCAGCTACCCGAGTGTCTGATAAAAACATGGGTAAAAATAAAACTAAGACAATCTGTGCTACCCTTTGGGGAAATTGGCATAAATAAACAAAATTGTTGCTATTAGGGAAAAAGGTGAATGGTATGATGAAACAAAGGATTCTACATGTGTTGGGAAGTTGGTCCAAAAATTATTTTAAATAAATTTTGTAGCCTCAAAAGTTGAAATTTAACCTTCTTTCCCATTTGTGCAGGTTGGTTATCTATGGAATATCAATGACATTCCAGAAATGGTAGGATAATATTTTTACCCCAAACTTTACATTATAATTTTCTTTATGAAAGAAATGGAGACTTCAGTAAACTCTAATGCAAGGATCTGAGTATTTTTACTGCCTCCTATATTCTCACTTTCATTTACTGCTCCTAGAACATTTTTTAGGTATCCAGGAGTAGAAAATTCAAATCACATTCAAAATGTGCATTTTGCCCAATGAAATATGTATTCAACTTGAGTGTCTGTTTCTTTCTTTATAAATTTATAATAAGAATTTTTTCTTATCTCATATACTTTATAAAGATGCCAATGCTTCCCTTGAATATGGAAGACTTATTGAAATAGAGGTTATTATTATTTCTAAATTTTGTTAATTGCTGAAATAGCTCATTTTTGGATCTGAAGTTTTGAAGTGGCTTAGAATAATAAAAGGATATATATTTTTTCAATATGCATTTTTGATATTTTTACAATTAATATTTGCAATGTTCAGGCAACAGATATGTTCATGTTACTTATTCAGTTCAAAAATATTGCCAAGGAAGAAAATATTGAATTTTTTTTCTGAATCTTTGCTATCAGAAGGGCCAGGTCAATTATCCATAATCCAATGTCTTAAATGCAAAGAAATAGGAAATTTCATTTTTATCATTTTACATTTAGTTGATGGCACTTGAATCTGTAGATGTTTTTCATTGTATAGTATTTTGCCTCATGATTTTTTTATCAAGGGAATATAATAAATCCCTTAAGATGAATATAATATATTCTTGTGGACAGTGACTTTTCAGATAAGTATTTTATGGAAAATCTGTCCCTTCATCTAAGCAATTTCCAGAAATAGTCCTCAATCAACGACAGCATGACCTACTGGCAGTAGAGAGACCTGAGCACTCATTCTGGATCCTGGACAACAGTATTCAACAATTGACCTGGAACCTAACTAGCACATATAAGGGCTTGGTGAGTGACTGGGTTAGCCCTACCAATACTTACTGCGTATCTGTCATATTCTAGGTGCTGTTTGTGGTTCTAGGGTTAAAACAATGAATCAAAGATTCATAGTTCCTGTCTTCATGGAGTTGAGATTGAATGTAGTAAAAGACGGGCAACAACAATAAAGAAGCAAATCTATGGAGGCACAAATCTGATGAACGTTACTACAGAGAAAAATGAAGCAGAGAAATGGAGATGGGAAATACCAGGCAAGGAAGGATTGCTCTTTAATGTAGAGTGGTTTGGAAAAATTGATATTTGAGTAGATGCCTCACAGAAGCAATGGAGAACAACCGAGAACAGGTACAAAGACCTTGTTCTGGACTGCAGTGTCATGGGCATGTTCAGAGAATGGTGGAGTGAGTGTGGAGGAGGAGAAATTGAGACCAGAGAGGAAGCAAGGTACCAGATCCTGCACTGCCTTGTGGGATGGTAAACTGAGCACTGAGTTTAACAGCATGGTGGTCATGGGCAACCTCAGTAACTGTCTTAGTGAAGTTCGAGGGATGAAAATTATAGTTTGGATTTTACTTTGAACTAGATAGAAAGCTTTTGAGGTTGGGAGCAAAGTTTTATACAGAAAAGAGCAATGGTCTCATTTACTCTGACAAGAGATTCTAAAGGAAAAAAGAAAGAAGCAAAGAAGCTGTTGCAGAAATTAAGGTGAGGGATGATAGTCTTCTGCACCATGGTAGTAGCAGTGAATTTAGGAAGCAGTGGTCACTGAATTCTAGAGACATTTTGAAGGTAAACTTAATAGGATTTACTGATGGGTCATATGTTGGGTAAAGTGGGGAGAGAGAGAGAGAAAGAGTGTGTGTGTGCGCGCGCATGTGTGCGTGCGTGCGTTGGGAAGGAAGAGAGAGAAAGAAACTCAAAGATGGCTTCAAGACGTTAGTCCCAAGCAGTTAAAAGAAAGGAGTTGTCATCAACTGAGATGAGTAAACCATGGGTAGGGTATGTTTTGAAGGAGGCTGGCAATATTAGGAGTTTAGTTTGGATCATGCTAAAATAAGGAGACCCAATAACAATCCATGGGGTTCTGTCTGATAAGAAGTTGACTTTAGGGGTTGGAGCGGTGGCTCAGCGGTTTCAGCGCTTGCCTGGCAAGCACGAGGGACCTGGGTTCAAACCCCAGCACCACGTACGCAACTAAGTGTTGGAGCAACTAAGGCCATGTGAAAAACTCAATAAAATTGTTTCTCTCTTTAAAAAAGAAAAAGTTGACTATATGAATCTGAAACTCTTACAAGCCATTCTAGATGGGATTTAAATCCAGAAGAGGTGATTACTTAAGGAGTGAATATGAAAAGAAGACAAAAGATCTGGGGTTTTAGTTCTGGAGTACTTCATGTTTAGAGTTTAGAAAGATGAAGAATATCGATCAAAGGAAAAGGAGAAAGGAGAGAAAGACCAATAACTCAAAAACCAGAGGAAGATAGTGCTTCAACAAGGTAGTGACCATTTGTGTCAAGTGCTGCTTATACTAACTATCAAAGAATCATATAGAAAGCTGTCCATTGGATTTAACAATATGGCAGCCATGAGTGACTTTGATAAGAGAATTCAGTGAAATTCAGGGGGCAAAAAAAAATTTCCAACTAACTGCTAGACATTATACATTTGACATCATCTACAGAAGTGTGGTTATTTACATTTTTCATTGAAACAATTATAAATGCAATAGGGTAATTGTCCTTTATGAAACTGCTGCTTAATTGTGAGCCCTATACATAGGCAATCATATAGTTAAGTGCTACCATAGAAATAGTTATGAAGTATGATATAAACTATGAATTTTTTTTACTTATTTAATGTATTGTTTTGAACTCATTTATTTTTAACCTGTTTGGTATATTTTGATCTATTGCAGTCCTTATTTTATTCCTTGTTCAAGTGTCATTTCTCTAGCTTGTGGGACCCCTTTCAAGTTTTTTCCTACATTTGATATAACTAGTGGTCCTTGCTATCCACTATTAAAAGAGGTTACAGACCCTTCTTGTACATTTCCTGTCCCAGAGCTGGAATCTTCATCCTCAAGGAGGCCTGATTCTTTCCAATGGCAAATGTTATTTAGAAATCAAAGTTTGGGGAGCTGAGGTATATCCTGCTACTATTTATTGTTTTTCTTAAGCCTTTATAGTGGACAGAAGTAGAAAATACATATTTTAAATAGAAAATACTTTGCGGGTTCATATTGATATTTTCAGTTCAAATATAGGATTACAATTTTTTTTACTTAGCTTCTTTAATTTAAATCTGTACCTGTTGTTTCACTGAAAATTCTTGGTTTCTTGTGCCAGCAAAAGTAGGGAACTAGGAATACAAGTTGTAAAGTGGAGGGGGCTTCTTTCTACAAATCACTGTGAAGCTTAGTCTTTTGGGGACCCCGGGCAGCACAACCCTGTTTGGCATGCAAAAACGGACAGTTCTCTGCGTATGGCCAATAAGAAAAGAATTTTAAATAATATAAATTCAAGTTAGTATGAGCTTCTATATGTGATTTATTTTATTTTATTTTATTTTATTTTATTTTTTCAGGGCTGAGGACCTAACTCGGGGCTTTGCACGTCCTAGGCAAGCGCTCTGCCACTGAGCTAAATTCCCAACCCCTTCTATATGTGATTTAGAAGCAAATACATTCTTATACAAGTATAATTGTAGAATTTCATGAATTATTTCATAAGGAAGAACCTCAATTTGATGAATGGAAACAAGGGGACATATGCTACTTATCCTATATTAAGGACTTTAAAGGATTCTCAAGAAGTATTTTTATTTCAGAAAATCAGACTGAAAAACATTCTTTAACTGGTTAGATAAAGGAGGCTGCCGCTGGGGTAAAGGAAGGAGGGCTTGACTTTCTAATCCAGTGCTGAGTTTAAAAATTGCTTTCTGGAGTTGAATTGAGAAGTCTGTTTATATGTGTGTATGTGTTAGCTAGAAGTGGGGTAAAATATGCGGATAGTAAAAATTTCCCCATTGCTCAGTGTGCAAGTTACATGATTTAAAGACACGATTATGTGAGGACACCGGCTGAGGTGACACTTAATAGCTGTGGGAGGTCAGTTTAATTTCTATTTGCGCTTGATCAAAGGGACTGATTTCTTCACATCCACTGAGAAGCTCCATTTTTGCATTACAAATTTTTCAGCAATCTCTCAATAGAAGAAAAACATTCAATATTCTGATTTTGTTTTCCCTTCTTGATAACTTTCTTTTGCTCCTAAATTTTTGCTTTTCCCTTCATCTTTTTTTTTTCTTTTTTGGTTTCCCTAAATTACTTAGGGACTCACTAATGATGTTGACTTGTGATCTTCCCTGTCTCAGCCTCCTGAGCTGCTAGAATTACAGGCATGTGCCACAACACCCAGCCCTTTCTATTTCTTTTCTTTTCTTTTCTTTTTTAATTTATTATTTATTAGATGATATATGGTTACAATTGAGGGGGAAACATTATCAAATATTCCAGAACAAATGAATATATACTTAGTTATCTAGGGCTAATGCCCTATCATAGATGCCCAGCTTGGGTTCCCCATGTTGCTGTTTCCCCCAGAAGAACCGCTGAGTTAAATGGATATCTCGTGGAGGACAGCGATCTCCTTCTGAGATGATTCCCGTATAATAGGTTCCTCCAGTCTCCTAGGTGGTTTTCCTAAGTCCTCTCCCCACCCTGTCCCCCAGCCTACGCCTCCAAGTATCCTAGGGCATCGTCTCCCTGTTGCGTTGAGAATCATACAATTTGAAGTTATTATTAGCTTAGCCGTCTAACATACTGCTTCTCGATGTATTCTAGCTTCCACAGATGAGAGAAACCATTCGGCCCTTGAGTCTCTCAGATTGCAGCCCTTTCTATTTTTAAATAACATTTTCTTACTGCTTTTTCTCAATTTTTCTCTTAGATTATGATTATATACTTCCTATATTTTCTTTACAGTTTTAAACTGTGAAGTAAAACTTTTATAGAAAAGGGCAAAAGATAAAAGACATATACTTAAAGAAGATATAAAAGTTTAACTATATAAAAAGTTATATATTAATATAAATGTATTTTATACTAATATATTGTTATTATGCAAAATAGTTATATTAATTAATATGTATGCTTTTTCTTTTTTTTTTTTGTTTTTGTTTGCTTTCCCCTACTTTGGGCATAGTTTCTTAGGAAACACAGTATTTGGAAAGATATACTAGAATTGTTCTGATTTATAATTCTTTAAGTAATAGAGTTAAAGTTCTTATCAGGATGTTTTTCTGGAAGCTCTTTTTCAGAGATGCTGCATTTTGGAGAGAACATTAAAAAAGAGAATTTCAGGCTCTTCCCTAGCTGTCTGTAAGAGGCCGTTTGTATTAGAGAGGGAGTATTGTGATACAGTGATGGTTATTCAGGTGGGCTCCATCCTGAGTTTTGCTCGCAGCTGCTGTTGTGAGCTGAGTACCTGCGATTTGTCTGGATGTGTGGAAGACACCCTTTTTCTGCTCTGGGCACATGCTGTCCTATGTTCTGGGAGGAACTTCTCTGCTCTTGTCCTCTTCTCGGGCACTGTTCCACTCTGATTTCAGCTTAAATGTTTTCTAGGTGGCATAGATTCTAGGCACCTCTGTGTTTTCCTGATATAGAGTTCTTATCAAATTCCATATTGTGTGACTAATTTTTGCTCTGCTTATGGGAATAAATGACTAATGTCACTTAATCTCAGGTGTGTAACTCAGCTTTCCCCTCAACTATTTTTTTCTGGGGGGGGGGGATTACTAGGGATTGGACCTGGGGATGCTTTACTACTAAGGTATATCTCCTGCCCATTTTATTTTTATTTTGAGGCAACTGCCAAGTTGTTAAGGCTGGCATTGAATTGAGATACTCCTGCCTCAGCCTCCTGAGTCCCCGGGAGTATAGGTGTGCACCACCGTGCCTGGCTTAAAAAATAATTTGTCAAGTACTAGCTACCATATCATAAAATGAAACTCACTTTCAACTACCCATAATTGTGACTTTTCCTGATTTTGCCAAAAATTTTAAACTTTCAGGACTTAATTTAGTAAAGCATTTTAAATTTATGTGGTTATTATCTTGACTATATCATAGTTTTAAATTCTCCTCTAGGACTTGTTTGCATAAGATATCTTCAGTTAATACTACATAATGTCTTGTTCAGTAAAATAACTAAACAACATTGCTTGTTTAGTAAAATATCTTGCTCATACTTTCACCAACTCGATAGAATCTCGACACTCAGCACCATTATAAATAATAAACATCATTATGATATATATATTTTTTGGTACCAGGGATTGAACCTGGGGGTGCTTAACCACTGAGCGACATCCCCAGCAAACCCCCTTTTTTATTTTTGTTTTTAATTTTTTGTTTTGAGACAGGATCTCGCTAATTTGGTTGGGCCTCACTAAATTGTTGAAGTTGGGTTTAAAATTGTGATCCTCCTGCCTTGGCCTCCTAAGCCCCTAGAATTACAGGCATTTGCTACTACGCCTGGCATCATTGTGATTAATAAGCAGGATAAACAATCAAAGTTCATGGTCTGGGAAATGTGACCAAGTGCCCCACTCTATTTCTGTTCCATTTTCAAAATTTTTTATATTTATGAAATATACACAAACATACCCTTGGTTCAGTACAATGAGATTCATAATGAATAATAGCATCTCCCTACCCCTCTTTCTTGAATGTTATGAATTCCATATGTCTAAAACATTTTTAAAACCTAGATTTTTCAGGCTTTCCCCTCCAAATTTCTAAATAGCTTGCTTTTACTGCTATTTCTTCATTCTTCAATTATGTGTTAGCCCTTTACTTGACTTTTTTTTTTGGTACTGGGGATTGAACCCAACAACACTTCACCCAAGCCACATCCCCAGTCCTTTTTATTTATTATTTTTTAAAATTTTGAAACAGAGTCTTGCTAAGTTGCTGAGACTCACTTTGAACTTGTGATCCTCCTGCCTCCACCTCCTGAGTCGTTGTGATTACAGGCATGTGCCATGGTGCCTAGCTTGTTTAATTTTTTTTTAAGAGAAAGGCAGTGGGAGAGAGAGAGAGAGAAAGAGAGAATCAATTTTATTTAGTTTTTCATGTGGCTTTTGTTGCTCTGACACTTCATGGTGTACGTGGTTTTGGGGTTTGAACCTGGGTCCTAGTGCATGCCAGGCCAGCATTATAACCACTGAGCCATTGCTCCAGCCTGCTTTTTTACTTTTTAAATTGTGATATGCAAACACAGAAAAGGGCATTTAAATATATATATATACACACACACACATATATATACACACATATACACACAGAAAATGGTATTCTATTATATATGAAGAAGTAATTATGAAAGTTCAAAAATGTATATTAACATGACAATGTTTCATACTAATGAGAATATTTATATACAAAATAACTATAAATTAATAACATGATAAGTAATAATTATAAATATTGCTCCAAGGCCTGAATATCCTCATGAATCTCTTCCAAGTTACAACTCTCCTATCTCCCAAGAATGGCAACTATCCTTATTTATACAATTTGCTTTCCTATATTTCCTATATTTCTTTTTATCAACTAAGTATGTACTCCTGCAAAATAAATTTTGAATTTCATATCAGTGGAATCATATGTAGTCTAGCAGTTCTCAATGTGGGTGCTTCCTCTCAGGAGATACCCAACAATATCTGGAAACATTTTAATTTCCATGACTTGGGAGGATGGTTTTTGGAATACAAGGTTAGGAGCCAGGGATGTGTCTAAATAGCCTACAGTGCACAGGGACAATCCCCAAGCAATTTTCTCGCCCAAAATATCAGCAGCTCTGAGGTTGAGCAACCTGTACAAGAGCATTCCACTGTATGGAATGCTGTGGAACATTCCATCAAATTTAGGTCTTTAAACTATCATTCTTGAAATTCTAGTTGTTTTTTTGGCTGACATGAACCATGTTTCTATGAACATTTTGGTATCTTTGTGCTGGTCACATCCTCTGATTCTCTGCAAATAGAACTTTTTAGTCCTAGGTCAAGCATACATTCATCTTTCCCAGACTAGTGCCCGCCAGACTAGTGCCCAGGTATTTCCTAAAATGAGTGTTAGAATTTTTACTATAGGAAATGGAGACTTAGTTGTCTTATACCATAACCATTAAGCACGCTTTCCTTCCAATTTATATGCATCATAGTTTTAGTTTAAATAATCTTATTTTTGCAGCCAAGCATGTGGCTATGAATATACACATATTCAGTATGTGAATGATGTACTGGGCAATCTCTGTTCCATTTTCTTCCTAGAGATAGCCTTCCTCTGTGCCTCTGCTCATTTCGTAGACAGGCTAAAGAGGACTTTTGCCCTGTCTGTCATCCTGGGAACCATTTTTGATTCTTTCCTCCCCTGGATTCATCTGTTTCCTGGATTCCTTAATTTCCTTCCTTAGTTTGCTGACACTTTGGTAGAGTAATCCACATTCTACTTCTCCTCAGTTACGACCTCTGAAACTCTTTTATTGTGTTTTAATATCCTGCCTCAAGCATATTTTAAGTTTTTAACCATAATTTCTTGATTCTGGAGTGATTCTTTGATTCATTAAATATCCTAGTTTTTTGCTTATTTCTTATTGTTCTGAGAAAATTAATGATAGCTATGAATATACTGAATATACATGTATATATGAATATATTGAATATACATGTATATAAATTTTTATATGAGGAAGTATAAATTTTTATAATATAAATGATTTTTTTCTTTTGCTCCCTGAACTTTTTCTGTCTCCTCAATCTCCCCATTTTTTTTTCTGTTTGTTTCAGGTTCTGTCTTCTACTTCAAAGTTGCCTAAAACATGTATTGGCTTTTACCTATTTATTTAACTTTAAAAAGATGTCATTAAGAGGCAACTTGGCAATTCTATGTATGTGGACAGGATGGAACAGGGGTGTAACTCATTTTGGTGAGAACTCTCCTTTCCATCAGTGTTGATATCTGTAAGATTTTCTATTTTGGTAAGAACTCTCCTTACCATCAGCATTGATATCTGTAAGATTTTCTATTTTGGTGAGAACTCTCCTTACCATCAGCACTGATATCTGTAAGATTTTCTATTTTGGTGTGAACTCTCCTTACCATCAGTGTTGATACCTGTAAGATTTTCCATTTTAGTGTGAACTCTCCTTACCATCAGTGTTGAAACCTGTAAGGTTTTCCATTTTGGTGTGAACTCTCCTTACCATCAGCGTTGATATCTGTAAGATTTTCTATTTTGGTGTGAACTCTCCTTACTGTCAGTGTTGATATCTGTAAGATTTTCCCCCCTTGGGTTTTTTATTGCCTTAGAACAGATTCTTAATTCTCTTGCCTGGGATATATAAGGCTGCCAGTCACTGCCAGCAGGGATCAGAGATCTTGCTGCGGACGAGGAGGTCTTTGCATATTCCTTCATTCCAGTAAGAGGTCACATTTCCACCTTCTGCTATCCTTGCTGTGACTAAGTCCAGATCAGAGATAATCTGGTACATCCTCTCTGGAAAATAAGCCACCAATCTTTTAGCTGGCTGGCAGCAGTTACCACTTACACAGGGCAGCTAGGTGTTAGACTTTCAATTAAATCCTTTGATTTTGGCGTCACTTCAGATCCCTTGTCTTCAAAGGTGCCTGCTGCATCCAGTTCCTGAGCATATTCTGTATTATGAAACATGTTAGCTTACTTCACAGGTGGACACTAGAGAAAGCTGAAGTCAAAATAGTTGTCCCTGATCTATCTGGTTGACATCTTATACAATTTTGTTAGCATTTCTGGTTGGCTGATATTTTTTCTGTCATTTTTAGTGTAGTTATATCAGATGGATGAAAAAATACATCTAATTCACTGTCTTTACAGAAGCGTCATTCTCCTCTGCTGCGGAGGTGACACACTCACACCACACATTTGCCTTACAAACTGCTCTGGATGAGATTGCTAGTGTTTTTCTAGTCACCACTTCAAAAAGCACTCTTCCGTTCTCATTTTACTCAGATTCTCAGTCTACTCCTTTGTTTTGCATCCCCTTACCTTGACTTTCATGTTACTGATCTTCCTTGTTCCTTGTAGTCTCCTCTGAATTTCTCCTCTTTGTCCATTCGAATCTCTTGTGTTCGTGAACCACAATATTTTATTCACTATCACTTTCTTTTTTTCAGTTCTTTCTAACTTTTCTTTGGGTCTTTCTCTTGCATTTTTGTAATGCTTGCATTTACACAATGAGATATCTTGGGATTGGAACCCAAGCATAAGCAGGAGGTCCATCTATGTTTCATACACACCTTATACCCATAGCCTGAAGATAATTTTGCATAGTATTTTTGGCGGGCTTAGTTTTAACTGCAACCTGTTGCATAAGATTAGATGTGGAATTTTTCAGTTGTGGAATGATCTCAGTGCTCAAAAAGTTTTGGATTTTTGGAGCATTTCAGATTTTCAGATTTTGTAATTATTTCATTCTACCTTGCATATAGTAAATACTATAAGAAGCTTGTAAAATGAAAGGGATAATTCCTATATATCATTTCAACCTTTCAACTTTGCTTATGGTACAACAATAATTAAAAAGTAAAATTCTCTAAAAGTAGACAACCAGAGAAAGACGGACATAAGAGGCCACTGGCAAATACCAAGCAGATAATCGAGTTTGGGAGGAACTTCAACGTCTGTCTATATGTTTGGTTTCTCACACAGGGAAACGTAACACAAACATAGATTCAAGACTAGAAACATGGCATTTTAATTGAACAACTTTCATATTTCTTTGATAATTGTATGTTTAACATAAATAATGTCTACTTATAACATCTCTATCCCCTTTAAATACTTAATATTTAATGAGTTAGTGCCTGCACAGTGAAAGATAAGCTGTTAATTTTTTTAAACAACTTAAATTTTATTGGTTTTGTTTACACAATAAGTAAACAGCAACTACAGTAGTTGCCATGTTAAGTGATCACAGAAAAAACAAAAATATATAATTATTTTGCATGGTTATATTACAATTTTATAAAGTCAGCTACAGCATACCCATGTATTGCTATAAACTGTATTCCTTTGTCTAGATGTAAGCTGTCAATACTAAAAGGTATCTGAACTTATACCCATGTTAGTAGTAAGTAATAAGGAAAAATAGTTTAAAATCACATACAAAATCTTCTGAGCTAAAATATCCATGTTAACACTATTTTTATTGCTATGACACACAGCTCTTTTGGACTAAGATATATGTTTTAAAGTTAAACAGTAGCACCTTTTCTATCTTGGTTTTAATCATGCAAAGAAACCATGATTGTTTCTAACCACCCTTTATCAGTAGGTTAACATTCTGAATCATTTTTCTAAAATGCTACTGAATGTATTTTCATTACAAATGGTGCATAAGTACTCTTAGTATCAGTTGTAAAATTTGGCAAGATGATTATAGACCAGGATGGAGAAGAAATAGCATTAGGGTGTAAATGAGTGGGGTATTAGGATATAAAAGCTCAGTGCATGGTAATAAAAATGATCTAAAACTACTGCAACGGGAATAAAAGATACATTTGCAAACTGTGAAGACATTAGTGACCCAAAGTTAAAGTTGAAAATGTGAAATGTCTTTTACGATGACAGACATTTGCAAGAGCAGTTGGGAATAAGTTAATAAACAAGACTATGTATGATTTGCATAAAGGATCTATGTGGCATGTGATTAATTATGTCCTTCTTTTTTGGCCACATTGTTGTGTTTTGGTTTATTGTATTGTCACATTGGATTCTGGCAGAAAACAACATTCCTAGCTTATTTCCAACATGTGGCCTGGCTTCCTAAAAGAAATATAATTGGAAATTCTGTTATATTTTAAGACATAAAGCTCTTGGGCCTGATTTGTTCCTGCAGTCACTCTGAGAACACTGAACTTTGTTTTGCTGGAACAGAATCAGGACCTTTTGCATTGATGTGACGGAGCAATGACGAACTCCAGGCTAAGAATGGGAATCTGTCCCCATGGGTTTCCTCCCACCCCACCTCATTTCCTCTCTCTGCCATTTTCTCTTGTACATACTTTCACACACATCTCATCCCAAATTAACCCAAGACACTGTGCTGCGGAGATTGAAAAAAATTAGGCCAGAATGTACAAAGTGAAGAGGTTTTGTACACTCCTAAAATGCAGTTTTGCCTCCTGGTGATAGGAGAATACATTTCTGTTGGTTATTTACAAAGATAATAAAAAATTAGTAATAAGACTCACAGGATAGCTGTTAAGTTGACTAGTTTGTGTGATTTTACAAAGTAGTGTTCTAACTGTAACGTTACACTCACGCTAGAGACTGTGTGAACTCCAGCAAGGAGTTCTCTACTGTGTGGATACTGCATCAGGCAATTCATGTTCTGTCTGCCTTGGAATCGCTGGAATCTCTCCATGGTAAAGCTATGAACGCTGGGGCCTGCCCCTTGTTTATCACCTATGTGTAGTGTGTGTAGTTAAGTATTTACAGATGACAAAGCTAAACAGATGAACTACCATACTGAAAAAAGATGAATAATCCTGAAAAAAATCATAGGTAGTATTTTCTTGGTGGGGAGATTTCGAAGTCTCTTTTTTTAAATTTTTTTTTTTTTCAGGGCTGAGGACTGAACTCAACTCGTGTTAGGCAAGCGCTCTGCCACTGAGCTAAATCCCCAATCCCTCCAAGTCTTTTGTGATAGCAATTCAAATCTCTCTTTCTGACATTTGACTTTATCTGAATGTAAAGAATGCAATGATTTTTTTAAAAAATGTAGCTTTGATTTTTCTTTCTGATAGTCCCTCCTGATCTCTTAAATATTTCTAACAAAATAGGAAGCGTGTTCCCATTTTGCATTCAATTAGGCTTTGACTAATGATGTGATGTCATTTGTTGATAAGTGGCTTATTAAAGGATTTTTAAAATTTCAAATTGAGGGATTGGAACTTTGCTTAAAAACTATGTTTTACAGTGACACATTATTCCTTTATTCAGATTCGTAGGACTTGAAAGTAAACCTCCTTACCAGGAATTCTGAGTGAGCTTGTTTTTAAATCTAAGTAGTGTACAAGTATTTTGGAAACGATTAAGAACTCTGTTGAAGTGCTAACTTCAAAAAAAGTAAAAAAGTAAGTGCTTCCACAATGAGGCTTTCCTAATTCTTGCCGTTCTTCTTATGTTGTAGACAGCTCATAAAATGTCAGGTACAACTAGGAGTGTCAAAATAACCCTGCTTATATTTTTACATGACTTTGTGCAAACATACAGATTTTTGTTTCGTTTTGGCAAATGTTTCATTTTGTTTTAATGACTTCTGTCCAAAATAAAGAGAATGAGATTAAGTGAATCCTTCTTTCAAGAGGAGCTGTATTTATTGCTGGAACGGAAGTTGTCATATCCGTGATCATTGGCTTTGAACTTTAAGCACGACTGCTTCTCCTCCAAGGACTGTTTTTCTTCAAAGGACCAGCAGCACAAGCATGACTACAAAACAAAGCAGCTTGTCACACGCGCACATCAGTCACCGCACCACGCTTCCTGCTCTCTAGCGCTCTGGCTTTCTTGCGGGATTAGGAGTTCTGGGACCCTTTATTTCCGTCCTCTTTATTTTTTTCCCTTAATAAGATATAATTATATTAGTGGGCTCTGTTAAAAATTTCACTAGAAAATATAGAGAAAAAGGAAAAAATACTGAGAAAAGAAAGAAAAGCTATATAATCAAAATTCCTCATCAAGAGAAAACTACTCTTAAATTTTGATATGTACTCTTGATGACTTGATAAACACAGTATTTGAAATAGAATTTAAAACCTTTTCCCCTTATAAACAGAAATATTGTCACATACCTGACTGTGTACAGGCATGTGCTTATGAATGTGTATTTTATTTTAATGAAATTGTACTATATGCATGGTCCATAACCTGCTTTTTCTTACTTATAGTATAATGAACCTCTTTCTATGCCAATGAATTTAATATTACTTTGCTATTTTTTTCAGCCACACATACCTTCTCAATGTTGTTACACAATAAGATTATAAAGTATGCAAGTATAAAGTATCACAGTTGCATTCATTCACTTTTTTCCCTTGGACTTTTTATTTATTTACTTTTTTTTAAATTTATTTTTTGGTACCAAGGATGGAACCCAATGGTTCTTAACCACTGAACCACATTCCCAGCCCATTTACTTTTAATTTTTTTTTTAATTTTTACTTTTTTTGAGACAGGGTCTTGCTTTGGGTCTCACTAAGTTGTTTTGGGCTTCACTAAGTTGCTGGAGCTGGCTTTGAACTTGTTTTCCTCCTGTTTCAGTCTCCAGAGCTTCTGGAATCACAGGTGTGTGCCACCACGTCCAGCTCCTTGGACTTTTTAAAAATCCCAAACTTCATTTATTCTTTTTATTTTCTGAGAAACTGTATGTATAAGAAATTGAGAAGGCCAGGTAAGGTGGCTCATGCCTGTAATCTCAGCAGTTCGGGAGGCAGAGGCAGAGGATCATAAGTTCAAAGCCAGCCTCAGCAATTTATGAAGGCCCTAAACAACTTAGGAAAAAAAAAAAAGGAGTTTGGAGGTTCACTGTTTCTGTTCTGTATAAGGAGAGAGTTGATCAAAGTTCTCTTCCAGTTCTGAAATCTAAGTATGAATGGCCAAAGAATTTTATAGACTGCCTTACTTAGCCTTATGGTTTACAAGGAAAGTCAAGTTTTTGGCTTTCCAAAGTGAAAAATCAGGGGCAGTGGGTCATGCTCGTACAAGGGAACGACATATTTTATTTTTGTTAGATTGTTGAAGAAATGAATGGATGGATCGATGGATGGATGTTCCAGTGCAAGCAGCTACATAGGGAATAATAAGACACTCCACCAGGAGAAGCACATTTTTGCTACATAAGAAGGGAAAAAGAGGCAAAACTTGATTCAGATTTGTTTGACGTGTTGTTCTCATAGCCCATATGAAAAAGGGACTAATATCACAGTACAAATTGTGGCCAAAATCTACCAAGAACAGAGGGACACTGCATTTCATCCTGTCCAGTTTTATTTTCTTATGTGGTATTTGTCAGCCATCATTGAATGCAATTTTTATTAATTTCCTGAGCAATTCCACAAGGATAACTGGCTGTGGTA
Source organism: Aplodontia rufa (assembly GCA_004027875.1). Taxonomy (NCBI): domain Eukaryota; kingdom Metazoa; phylum Chordata; class Mammalia; order Rodentia; family Aplodontiidae; genus Aplodontia; species Aplodontia rufa. The sequence goes on along the minus strand of PVKS010022501.1, from coordinate 7,224 downwards.
ACAGAGACTGACAAACTAGGATTTGGAGGCAAAAATCTACTCTAGTGACTTATAAGCCAAACTCATATTTTAAAAACCACTAATGATGGCATGGCAGGGAAAACTAAAAAAAAAAAAAAAAAAAAAAAAAAAAAAAAAAAAATATATATATATATATTGCTGGATATCTCCAGACAGAAATATTGATGGTTTTGTTATATTTGGTGTCAGATTACAAAGAGCTTTTTCTTTTGAAATATTCTCTTACCTTAAAGCAGTTTTTGAATCTTTTGCTCACCAAATACAGAGCGATTGGATTAATGCAGGAATTCAAGGAGGCCATGTTGATGCCGATATAGTCCAATACCAATAAAAAGCTGCAAACAAGTAAAAACGCGCAACATGTTTGTGAACATACGCTGCTCTGAGCATGTGTTTCTTGCGGACTTTTGTGATTTTGTTAGGAAAAAATGTTACCTCTGTGCAATGGTTCTGAATTTGTCTCTAATTTGCTTCTCTGTCACTTGTCTCATTCATTCTCGTCTCTCTCATCTCTACTGCCCTCCCTCACCTTCCCCCTTCCATGCCCAACCCTCTTTTAAAAATCAAATTTCACTGGAAAGTGCTGACTCTGGCTGAAAAGAAAGCGCTTCCAAGTGCAAGGTCAATCTTGCCACTCATCCCTCTGCCTCTGCATTCCCAGGGTTGTCCTAGGTCCCCCTGATTCCTCCCTCTAACATAAGAGGGAAGGTAAAACTGGGAGTCTTAATTGCTCCCCAAGGACTGGAAAAGTGGTGCCCTCTGTGCCTATGAAAGGGATTGGTGGCACTTCTTTACAAAATGATTTCCAGGCTGCCATTCTTACCTCAAAAGTTCACATCTGTTGGGATCATTCTGATCGTAAAGACTGAACTTCAAGATCCTGCTGAGGTGAAGGGGAAGCCAACAGAGGGCAAAAACAAGCACCAGGCAAAACACCGTCTTGGCCACTTCTCGTCTCTGAAATGGAACCACAGTTAGACCCTGGAAAGTGCCCTTGTCTCTTCACAGCATGCAGTGCACTCTTCCCAAACAGTAGTTAATATTCCGTAAGAAAAATCAGTGACATTGGTAAAAATGTAGGACGCTGAGATTTCCATTGAAGAGTTGATGTGAATTGGAACTAGAATAATGAAGATTCATCTTGAAAAAGTAATGGTTTGTCTAGGTCCTTTCAGATTATATATAGTATACCTCTAAATAGATAAAATAAAAATATTTTTTAGGATTAAAAAGATCCCTACGAAGAAAATGGAAATAGGCTCTGGTGTATAATTTTAATTATTATCATAATTTTCCATCTCTCCGGTGATGATCATGCGCATGAGCCCGTAACCCTCTGCGTCTTCTTACCTGCTTTAGGTGATCATTTAGAGCAATTTGCACGCCGCTTTTCTTTCTCAACATTTCGCAAGTCATCAGGGTATAAAATATTGCAGTGATGGCCAATGGCAAGCAGAAATAGAAACTGAAGAGCCACCAATCTTTAACACTCTTGTAGAACTATGGGGAAGACAGAATTTCCTATGATCAATACTCTTCTATGAAAAAAAAATCTTATATACCAAAAATTAAACTTAAAAAGCATGATCATCAAGGAGAAACTACCTTCGAATGTAGATCCATTTTATAATACTATATAGAATCTTTCAATCCACCTCTACTGAGCAAATAAGGACACACATTAAATGGAACAATCTTCTCTGAAAAATATTTCAATTCTTTGGGATAGTATAGTATAATTATGCATAAAATTTAAGCATTTGGGTCAAATTTGAAATATATGATGATTGAATGTTTTCATCTTCACATAAACAAATTATCGCAAGGTATTCTTTGTGTGAAATACTACATCTGAATATTTAATATGTAGGTGAAGCTTTCACTTTTTAATGTGTTTAAGAAAAAAACAGACACAAAAGGTCTCTGCTAACCATTTGGGTCATAACATTTATGTTATATTCCTCATAACATATAAATCAAAACTTTCAATTAAAAAATCAGAGCGCATAGAAAATGCTTTTTGTCTTGTTCTTTTCTGAGTGCTGTCTTTTTTAAAAATATCTCTCTGTTGGGTAATAATTTATATAACTGATGCTTTTACTAATAAACTTTTACTAATGACAATCTTATTCTCAATTTCACATAACACCTTTTTAAAATAATTTTATTGACTATGATATACAGTAAAAACGTTTTATATAGTATTATTGCACATAAAATAGAAAATAAACTTTGACTATAGTTAAACCAGCCCCATTTCATTTTCTCTTAATCTATTCTGTTGCACATAGCCTTTTACACTTAGGAACTATCTTTTGGGGATAGGTGTTATTCTTTTCCTGTTTCCTGACCAAATATTTTAACTGTGTTTGATGGTGCATTCCTTCCATCCCAGCTACTCAGGAGGCTGCTGCAGGAGAATCACAAGTTCCAGGCCAGCCTGGGCAAGTTAGTGAGGCCCTTTCTCAAAACAAAAAGTAAACAGGGCCAAAGGGCTGTGGATATAGCTGCATGGTAGACACCTTAGGCCCTGAGTTCAATCCCCAGCACTGAAAACAACAACGCAAGGCATTCTTTAATAAATGGCCAAGGTGAAAAAGTCTTTGCAAAGACAGCTTCCTTTTAGCATCAAAGAGAGAGAGCAGGCTCACTGTTCATGCCATACCAGGCATCTGCTATTTCAACATTTGCAGAATCATCCACTCCTCTAATGCTGTGTTGTCTTATGAAGATTATATAAAAGTCTTGGTGTGGCTTTTAGTAGAAAAGCCACAAATTCATATCAGTTCTCATGTGAACTTGGTTTATTTGTGTTTCTGAGATTTAGGGTGCTCTTGGAGAAGCAGAGATCTCAATTCTTGTAGTTTGGGTCATTAGTCAACATTAATACCACAGTTCTGGGATCTACACTCTTAATTTATGCCAAGAACAGTCATATTCAATAGCTTCTCAAAAAGTAGTACTGGGGGAAAATAGCTATATATTTATAAGGTAGGAGAAGAAAGGCAGATGAGAATAAAATTTACCTGCATGAAGGCTGTTTTCTGAATGGGATGAAGCAAACAGATTCGCATCTGATTCCCTTTGTAGTCCATTGAAATCAGATCAAAACCTATGGCTTCAGGGATAGCCAGAACCACAGAGACCACCCAAATTAAAACAATTTCTACGGCTGTCCATTTCGGAACTCCAATTCCCTTAATTCGGCTCCAAGAAGCAACAGCTCGATATCTGAAGATGAAAATAGAATTATGTTCAAGCTGGTTGGTTTTATTGAATTACATAGTTGATTGTCTAAGTAACATAGTGCACAGAAACAGCATTGTAGTGTTCAGGATGAACTTGGATTAAAAACAGATTCTTACCTGTCAATACTTAGAGCACAGAGACTCAGCACAGTGATCCCCACAGAGGCTTTCTGTAAGAAAGGCACCAGCTTACACATCTCAGCTCCGAATGGCCAGTCCTCTGCCAGCAGCTGCATGGGGGACACACGAAGCTCTGTTAGGGAGGCTGTCACCAGATGCCCTCTGTACTGCATTACTTGGTGCAGCATGATTAACATGCAGAGGAAGAAAACTGAGCCAGCTCATTCTTTTTCTCATGGACTACTCCTTTGAAAAGCACTAGTGTTTGATATATGGAAAAGCTGAATGTGCCTGGAATAAGAAAATGCAGTCAGCTTATGAGAATTCCTCATGTATACATAATAACTTGTTCTGGGTCCCCCTTCAAGGCCAACTGGGATGAGTTATTTAAGTTCCCCTTAGAGAATTGAACCAGAATACTGTCATAGGGTCTCAAAGCTCAGGTTGTTGCCAAATCAAAATCTAGGTTAATTAAGAATAGATGGTAAATATTATTTAGCTGAACATACTGGACTATCCCTATGGAACAGTACTCTGGAGAACAGCGTGTGCATTCAAGCACTTTTTCTTTATTGTAGTCCATTCATTAACAGTGATTTGGCCAGACTGCTCCTTGATACATTAGACACATTCCTACTTCAGGGGCTACGTGCTAAATCTTTCCTTATTTCCTCCACAGACCCACTTGGCTAAATCACCCTTGCCCCCTCCACTGCCTTCAGGACCTGCTCAAGTCTCTCTTCAATGTGACTGACCCTGATCACACTATTATAGTAACCAGCCAGGCCTCCCCATCTTCCCTATCCTACTCTACTGTCCTTTGTATGGACACCACTGCCTCTTACTGCATATACCATTTGCTTGTTTCTTTAGTTTTTGCTGTCTGATTCCCTAAAATCAAAGACAAAATATCAGTTGTACAATTGTGTAGAATAGCCTGACACACAACAGATGCTTCATAAATACTAGTGCCTCTAAAATATGTAGGCATAGCAATACAATGAGCGAAAAGATACAGTTCTTATAAATATGCATATATGTGTGTGTGTGTGTATTTCTCTTTAACTGTAGACTATGCAACCATTATTATTGAATATAGTTATTTTCTTTCTTAGGACATTGGGTGTGTCCCCCACTGGCAAATGAATCACTTTAGGTACACATCTGGATGGAATATTTAGGAGGTTTTGGAAATACAGAAAAATATTTCAACTCAATGGATGTTCAAAAAAATGTTTTCAAAAATAACCTTCTAAAAGTGAAAACTATTTTGAAACACAATTGGTTGCTCTGGCTTTTCAACAGTAGTGAAGACTCAACTGAGTTTGTCCAATCAGGTTGATTATTCTATAACTAGAGTGGCACCAACGGCTAAAATGCATGTCTAAGTACAAATATGGCTTGGAGTGGAATTCAGGGCCAGTTCCATTTCTAAATTAGACATGAAAAATTGCACAGATATGTGGGACAAGCGTTGGCACACGTACCATGAATGTGCTTACTGTAGGGTCTTGACAGTCTACAAGGGCCAGGTAGGTTAACACAGGCAGTCGAGAGCAAGGAGTAAGCATGACACTGGTGTCCAGAGGACAACAGAGAAGGGTGAGTCTGGGGTAAGTCCGAAAGAAGCAACTGCTAATAAACATCACACAATTTTTGCAGAGGGATTCCAAATACAAAAATCTCTTGATTTTTCAAAAGAAGCCAGGACTTGGAATTTTTATATGAAATCTCAATTTATAAAAGCTGTCAACTAATTCCTATTTTCAAAACATTGTCACATATTGCCATATTAAATTATGGGACAGATTAGCCTATATTTTATGACTTGCAGATTAAGCAATTGACTCATAACTCTGCTTATTCATTCAAATATATTTATTGAATATTCACTATGTGCTAAAGACTGTTTGCAAAGCAGAGTGCATATCAAAGAGCAAACCAAACTCTCTGCTCTCATGGAGCTTATAGTCTAGGTAAGGCGGCAGATAAAAAAACCCACACAAATACTTGATGGTGTCATGCAGAAACTGGAATATCAACAGAGCAGAGGTGGGATCTGAGGAGCTGCCTCCATAGGCCTCTCTGAAAAGATGACCTTTGAGTAGGATCTTGACCATAATAAGAGAGTCAGACATGCAAAGGGTAGGCTAGGTAGGAGACAGAGCAAGTACAAAGGCCCCGAGTTCAAAGCAGCCTAGTGGACTGAAGGGACAGCAGGAAGGCTCTCAAGGCCAGAACAAAGAGACCTAGGCCAAGTACATAAGAGATAAAGTTGTAGAGCGAAGAGTTTGATTTTTTTTGTTTTTAATGGGGATTGAAAACAGGAATGCTTTACCACTAAGCTATACCCCAGTCCTTTTTTTATCTTTTATTTTTTTAATAGAGGGACACAGAGAGAAAATCAATTTTATTTAATTTTTCATGTAACTTCCATTGCTCCAACATTTCATTGTGTATGTGGAGCTAGGGTTTGAACCTGTGTCATTGTGCATGCCAGGCAAGCGCCACCAACTTCCAAGCCACAGCTCCAGCCCATCCCAGTCCTTTTTTATTTCTTATTTTGTGACAGGGTTTCACTAAGTTGCTGAAGCTGGCCTCAAAGGTTACAATCCTCTTGTTTCAGCCTCCTAACTTGTGGGGATTACAGGCCTGTACCACTGTGTCCAGCCTTAAATGCTTATTTGAGGGCATCCATTACAATGTTCTGAGTAGTGAAATAGCATTATATTATTTACCCTTTCTAAAAGGTCACTCTGGCTGCTCAGTGTATAAAAAATATAAATAGGTTCAAAAAAGGAGCACTGATGAGAACTGGTGGTGGGCTGGACCATGTGGTGCCTTTGTAACTGAGACCCCATAATGAAATTAATACAAGCTTTCCTCCTGTAGGAGGTTTGCCCTGTTCTCTCTCCCCAGTTAAGGAACTCCCAAATCATATTCATGCGCCCAGTGTGCAGCAAACACCAAATACCAAACACTAGTTTTTGATGCACCAGACAGGGCACCTCCTTTCTTTCCTCTGGTAAGGCTGACCAGAACTTGGACATGTACTCTCTGTTCCCATTCTTATAAAAATCAATTATCATTAACAACCTTGGTATCTTTATTGCTGAAGAATGAGCTGTCAGCGTAACAGGGTGATTATAAGCTTGATTTGCAAAACTAGATTGCTCAATGGTCCACCAGATGGCCACTAGCGTCAAGAAGTCTAAAAACCAAGGTTTTATTGAAACTTGTAAAACTACCAGTTTTCCCCTTTTGTGCCCTTGTCCCTTCTATCACCCACAATTATGTTTGCTGAGGGAGATGGATCTGCGGCCTTGTCCACTACCTTTTCTGATTGATACTTTCTCAATTAAACTTTCTCTACTCCAAACACTAGTGTTTGATATTTGGTGCTTGATGCACATTGTACACGTGGATATGATTTGGGGGTTCATTGGCCAAATTTGGTAATCCATCTAGGAGTTTTGTGCCCATAATGGGCTGACCCTGATGCTGGGTCAACATCCAGGGAGACCCTGAACTGCCCAGGTACTGTTTGTCCCAGGGACTTCCTCTGATTGTTTTCTATAATGATCAGTCAATCTTGGTGCACAACCACTTGGATCAGAGAAACTTCTAAATTTCAGAACTTTCTTTTTTTAAGAGAGAGGTACAGTGAGAGAGAGAGAATCATTTTGTTTTTAGTTTTTCACATGGTTTTTGTTGCTCTGAGACTTGTTGTATACGTGGTGCTGGGGTTCGAACTCGTGTGCTTGTGCATGCCAGGCAAGCGCCGTAACTGCTGAGCCTCTCTCTGCTCCAGCCCCAGAACTCTTTGTTTTTCCTC
>PVKS010022500.1:0-33745 GCA_004027875.1 Aplodontia rufa | reverse complement strand
GTGTGTTGGTGTGTGTGGGTGTGTTGGTGTGTGTGGGTGTGTTGGTGTGTGTGTGTTGGTGTGTGTGTTGGTATGTGGGTATGGACTGGCTGTTCACGTGCCTGCAGCTGCTGGTGTGTGTCTGGGAGTGTCTCCACACACATGTGCACTGCCTTCAGGATTTCTGGGTATGTGCGGGTAGTGTGAGTGCATGTGAATTCCCTCAACAATGAGCCTTGTGGGAAAGGAAAGCTGTAAGACCTTGCAGGCAGCCCCGGTGGTGCACACATTCTGTATTTGGGGACCCCTCTGGGTATTGTCCAGGCTGCGGAACTCCAAGGCAGCCTGTGTGTCAGGTGCCTTGACAGCTGCTTTACTGCTTTGGGTGCGTGTCTGCCTGCCCAACACCATCTAGTCTGGTGGCTATTCAACTGTTCAATGCTTTCTTTTTTCATTTTTTAGAGAAAGGGAGACAGTGAGAAAGAATCAATTTGAAATATTTTTTTCTACCTGCCTTTATTTCTCCAACACTTAGTTGTGTATGGGGTGTTGGGGTTTGAACCCAAGTGCTTGTGCATGCCAGGCAAGTGCTCCAACTGTTGAGCCACTGTTCCAGCCCTCTTTTAAATGTTTCATTGAAGATTTGGAACGATAAGCACTTTTACACACACTGCTGGGGTGAATTTTCTTTGAAAATAATTTTTTTTTTGGAGCCAAATTTCTTTCCAAAGGCTACAGTTCCAGGAGTAGCACAATGGACAGATGTAGGGTGGGAACAGTAGTATGCATTTTCCCACTTAGGAAGGCAGCAGGCAGGTCAGGGAGAGGAGCGAACAACAGAGCTGCTGTCCACTGCCCCCTGTGTTACCATTAGGATCATCCTCACTACAATTAGAGGTCCTTCAGTTTTTTTTTTTTTTTTTTTTTTTTTTTAAAGAGAGAAGGACAGTGGGGCTGGAGCGGTGGCTCAGTGGTTACAGTGCTTGCCTGGCATGCACGAGTACACGAGTTCAAACCCCAGCACCTGTATACACAAAGAAGTATGGGAGGAATGAAAGTCACACGGAAAACTAAATAAAAATTGCTTCTCTCTTAAAAAAAAAGAAAGACAGTGAGAGAGAGGAAGAATCAATTTTAATTAGTTTTTCATGTGTCCTTTGTTGCATCCGAGACTTGGTCGTGTATGTGGTGCTGGGGTTTAGAACTCGTGTACTCACGCATGCCGGGCAAGCGCCGTAACCACTGAGCCACCGCTCCAGCCCGGTCCTTCAGTTTTATAACCAGGACTTTTAACCAATCGGGGCAAAACCCAAAGAGAAGAAACGCCTGACCGCTTCCGTGCACACAGCATAGCCTTGGCTCCCAGCTCGTGCTGTCGCCAGTGTAACTGACCTTTGACTTGCTGTTGTGAGCTCTCTGTGGCTAATATTCTTTTTCTTTTTTTTTTTTTTAAAGAGAGAAGGACAGTGTGTGTGAGAGAGAGACAGAGAGAATCAATTTTTATTGTTTTTCACATGGCTTTCGTTGCTCTGACACTTAGTTGTGTACGTGGGTGCTGGGGTTTGAACCCGTGTACTTGCACATGCAGGGCAAGCGCCCTAACCCCTGAGCCACAGCTCTAGCCCTTAGCTAAGCATTCTTTAAAATGTGATTTTACAATGTCTACAAAGCATTCAATTACTATATTCTAAAGCAATTCTTTTCATGGGTCATTACTGTAACACCTGATTATTATTATTATCACATAAGCATTGATGAATGTCCTGGTATAAAAGTTATTCTGAGACCTTAGAGTTAACTAAGATAAACTTTGGGAAGCAGGCTCACTGACTGGAACAACAGACAACCCTGCCCTTCTAAGGCACAGGTGCTCCTCCACTGACCAAACCTGTAGCCCTCAAGGCTCCTGATTATGCATTATGGTACATCCAAAATTTGAACACCTGGGTTTCCCACAGCAGTGTACTGACAAGGCCTATTTCCTTTATCTTGGCCAGCACGAAGTTTAGATACTTTAAACATTTTTGCAAATTTGATATAATGTGTTGACAGACAGTTTTGGCTACATATGAACTTCGGCTTCCTCTTAGTGAACTCTAGAGCCTGCTTGGGAGTCTCGCTGCCAGGGGATGAAGAGCTGTTGCCCTTCCCTGGCATGTGCTTGGGATTTGGAATGCTCCCCTGTCCTGATGAGCAGGTCGAGGGATATTTGCTCTTCTTGTCTGGTATTGGAGGACTGCACATTCAATGAGGAGTTCTCAGGAGCGCTCTGCCCTTCCTGACTCTCCCTGGGGCCAGAGGAACACGAGGCTTAAGGTAGGTAACATGGGGAGCAGGAGGCTTGGTCTTGGAGCTGCATGCTACTCGTGAACTCCTGGCTGGCCTCACGCTCAGGGGCTTTCGTCTTGCTTCAGTCCAGGACTAGAGATGCAGATTGTGCCACAGACTTGGGCCACCTGGACAGGGTCTTTTCAACCTGGACCTGGTCATTTTGTGACACTCTCAAACTGTGCAAGATGCCTGGTATCAATGAGTGTAGGTTGTCAGGTACTTTCTGGCTTGTCAAAGCGTCTGTGTCTGATTCCAGCTCTCTGGCCTAGAAGTAAAGAGCGAAATCCACAGAGGACTCCCAGGAGCATTACGCACAGGCTACCTCACTCAGTCATCTTGTTAGGCCTCCTGAGGGGCTGTGTGCAGAGGAGGCACTTCTGAGTACCACCCTTCATGCCTGTGGGGTGAGCTGTCGGTATAGACCTGCGTCCACCCAGCCAACCCCATGGGGCATGTGTCCCCTGCATCTTGCTGCTGAAAACAGGCATCTTTATGGGTGTCCTCTCCCCTTTACTCAGTCCTCAGGGTCCGAGGGGCTCTGGGCCCTGATACTGAGGAGCAGCTCCCTCTTAGGCTCCGGGAGGCACCTTCTTGCCTCCAAACTACTCACACCAAGCTCAGACGACAACTAAGTCTTCAGTGACCCCATGCCCCCCTATTGAAGGGGCTGTTCTCTGTAGGCCTGTGGACCTCCCCAAGAATTCTGGTCTTATTTGGCAGTTTAACATTTGTGGTAAGGGCTGGCACAGACTCCTTGGAGTGGGATGGGCTCGCCCTCCTGCCCCTGCCTTGTTGCTTCTGTGACCCCCACTGTGCCCCCAGGGCTGTGTCCACTTGCATGCCTGTGTGACATACAACTCTACTTGGAGCCCCTCCTGACCTGGGCTCCTGCTCTGTCATCAGCTGGGAGGATTCTGCAAGTCAAGTCAGGTGGTCTGGGGGCTGGAGGTGGCCTTGCCTCATGAGGCATCCAGGAGACAAGCACGGGCTCGATGGGGATTAGGGGTCTTTCAAATAGTGGAAGGGTAGCTCAGGGATCATGAGAGGCTGTACATGGGCCAACCTGGCCTGTGGGATGTGTGGTCACAAACTGCTGCCCTGAGAAAGGGCATGTGGGCGTCAGCAGAGCTGGCTAGGCTAGGGGTGTACTTCTAAGGAGAGAGAGTGTGGGGACCACAGGCCGTGGGGGTTCTCCGGTGGGCTGGTGTGTTGACCTGGGCAGACTGCTGTGCATCTGAGGCACCTCTGCCCTCCATAGCCTCTCTCATGGCATGACTGACTCTCGGCCTGGTCAGAAATACCTGGGTGGTCTCTGCAGAGCCGGGCAGCAGCATCCTCTGAACCAGAGCCAGAGGGACCAGGACAGATGGCAGATGCTGAATCTGCACGGCTGTTTTTAGAGTTGAGAATAAGTTGTCACAAGAGATCTCTGATGTTACTCTAAGGTCAAGCCCTGTTGAGTGGACGCAGCCTGCACAGGGCCCATCTGCCCTGCCAAGGCCTGGCCACTTAGTGGACACTAAGAGGGAAGATGGGCTGCATAGCATCCCACCCTCTGTGGGCTGCATCACAACCTGCTGCTGCCATGACCTCTCAGACCAGGCAGGTGGCAGGTGCAAGGCCTTGGTGACACCTGGAGGTGGCTGGAGGTTGGAGGGCATGTTGGTTAGTGGTAAGGAACAGTTTTAAATCACAGCCCGAGGGGTGCTTCACTTGACAGATGGGTGTCACGTTGAAACAGCGCTTGCCTTTGTCAGGGAGTCCAGTTTCTAAGGCTCTGCCACTTGGTTCAGAGGCTACCTGTGCAGCTGCTGGGCTGATCAGCAATCCTCAGGGTTTTCTAGGCACAGTGCTGCATGTGCACAGGTTCAGGGTCAATGCTCTGCTCCTCCTGGGAGGGAGCCTTGTGACTCTTTGCAGTCCAGGTGCCTTGCAACCCTGTGCTGGCCCCCGTTAGGTCCCCTGCCCTAATAATTGCTGGCGCTAAGGCCCACACACTGTGGGAGCAGTCTGCACTGGCTTTGTTGGTGAGTTATTGCCTGAGGCCAAAGGAAGGCTATTCCCATCCTGGCCAATGGTGGGAGCAGAGAGGCGAAGGAGGGCAGGAGACACCTCCTGCTAAGATCCCAGGTGTCCAGATAAGAGGCAAGAGCTGTAGTCATCTGCCTGTGGCCCTGAGTGTCCACTCGCTAGTCCCACTTCACTGTGAGGATTGACTCCACATGAGAGCGGGTCACCGGCATGCACACCTCCCCTCCCCCTGCTAGGCTCTAAGGGCTGTGGGAAGCTGCCTGATGATCTTTCTGAGGTCTTTAGCCGCAAACAGAACAAAGACCACCAGGCTCTGCTCCTTTGTGCCCTAGGCAGCCCCTTTCTTCCAACTTCCTGTCAAGGAGCCAATCATCCTCTCCCATGTGCCAGGGTTCAGAAGTCCAGGACTGTTCTCCACCAACCCTGTGCCCCGAACAGGGATCAAACAGCATGTTGGAGGTGTTTCCTCTCCAGAGCCAGGCTTTTCTTTCCACCCTGGTGGTGATTTCAACCTCTCATGTCCTGCAGCCCCAGAGCTGCACCTATTTAAGGAATTTTTCAATTAACATTTCTTTCCTTTAAGAGAGACCAGGGCCTTCAGTCCTCCACAAAAGCTGCTTTACATTTCCTCTTGCAGATGTGCTAGGCTCAGTCCTGCCAAGCTGAAGGCTTATTATGTGGCCCTGTGATTCAGTCGGCCCCTCCTCCTAATCAATAGCTGATCATGGCACAGCAGGGAAGTCTCTGCTTTCAATCTTTCAATCGCTGCTCTCAGACCAAGATGGTCTCCTTTGCACAGAGCATGCTGTCTAATTGGCAGTGTTTAGACAAACAGAATAGGGAGGATCAGCACGGGGCCACAGCAAGGCTGGGGTACTCTGGGGCTGGGCTTCTGCCCTGCCCAGCACCTGTCTGCTTCCACGGCTGCCTCTGCTCTTGAATGTTCCAATAATTGGCTGCAGTTTAACAGAGTCCTCCTTCACTCCCACGAAATCCCATCACATCTAGTGTTCCACAGATTTTAACTTCTGCCGGAGTTTATTAGACCTTTCAGTAAAGGCTGAAAAGAATAATGTCTGCCTTACTAGTAACATTTCTTGGAGAAGTGAACCAATTTTGCTGAAAAACCTGCCTAAGTTCTCTAAGGGGTCTCTGGTGACCAGGTGTAGTGCCAAGTGCGTTTGCTCAGTTGTGGAATGTCTGAGGCCACTGAACCAGGTGAACAGTGAGGGGACACTGTCGGGAGGAAAGGTCCTGCCAAAGGCATTAAGGAGTTACGAAGCTAGCTGGGCAGCCGCCACAGCAGCATGGCATCCGGGCATACAGCCCAGCTGAGCAGGCAGGCGCAGGGAGTGCCGCCAGTGCCAGACAGCAGCTGTGCCACTGAACGGGGGAAGGGGATAGACTACCCACTGAGTGCCCTGCGCGAGCCAAGCAGGCCGAAGCTAAGATAAAGGCATTTCATCACGTCCCTGTGCTGAATTATGGACATCTACAGAATAGAGAGCTCTCCATGCCTGGGAGCTTGGTGATGTCTGGTGGTCTCCACATTGCATGTGGCACTTCTATTCCCCAAGAGGCACCAGTGCCAGGGCAACCTGGGTGTCCACTTCCCAGGTCAGCTGGTCCTCATTCCCCTGTGGGTTTCTACTGTGGACCAGCATTTTGTATGGCTGCCACTTCAGCCTGACACAGGAAGAGGAGGGCATAGGGTTCCTTTGGAAAAGTCACAGGAAGTCCTCAGTTAGTGAATGAAGGCCTTTGTCCTTGATGCTGCCCAGAGCTGGGGGCAGGGCTCCGCTCTTCCTCCCTGTCTGATCCCAGAGCAGCCCGGTCCTGGGTGCTTTCATCTGCAGGCACCACATAGAAAGGTTGCCCCGAGTTCTCGTCTGCTGCATTCCCATTCCACATGCTGAGGAGCAAGGCCTGAGGATGGATGTTGGCCAAGTCTTGGGCCCCTGGGCAGGGTTGGGCCCTGACCCTGGCTCAGGCCCACCCTACTTTCTTTGTAGGACTGGTCACTCTGTCACCTGCTCACCCTTCCTGGTGGCTTTACAAAGTCCCCACATCCCCATGCACAAAATAATGTTACTGGATTGGAAAATGAGACGGAGCCCATGGATGGCACTTAGAAAGGAAGCAGGGGTGTTGGTGCAGAATCTGTGTTCACACCTGCCTGGACTGTTCAAGCAGAGGCCATGGAGAGATATGGGGCCTGTCCTGCTCAATGGAGAGACATGGGGCCCACCCTGCTCGGTGTGTGGAGAGACACGGGGCGTCCTGCTCAGGAGGCATTGATGCTGGTCTCGATAAGATGCTCCAGAGGACAGGAGCTGACCCCCAGAGGTGGTACATTGGTGTGGCTGGATCGCTGGTGGAAGGTGATGTAGCTGTTTTGTGGGTAGATGCTGTGCATGGTGAGAACAGCTGGAAACCCACAGGAGCCCCAGAGTGGGCATTCCGGCACTGTGGGCACCAGCCTGCTGAACAGGGAGGGAGCCTCCTGGGGACCCTGGAATGGAGCCCTCCACCATGAGCTATGTTTCTGACTTTCTCCGTGGCAGCTGCCCAGCAGCACCCCAGCGTGGCTTTTGTGTGAGGGTCTCTAAAGACCCCTGGTGCTCACTGCATGCAGTCTCCTCTGATTTTCTCCTATAGGCTGCTGCACCAATTGGGACAGATGCTGGGCTCATGGCCGTGGACATGTGGAGCAATAGAGGTGACTTCTCTGCTTGGCTGGCCCTTCTGTACAGAGGGGTATGGGTGGCTTTGTCCAGTGGGTAGTGAATTGTACCTTAGCAGCAACACAGTGGCTATGCATCTAGAGTCTCCCAAGTCTGTGGGCAAGGATATGTCCTCAGCAGCACCAGGTAAATTTACCCAGTTCCCGTGCCCTATCCTCAGGGCACTCTGCCTCTCCAGAGTTCAGGTGCTCCATGTCCAGCTGGAGCTCAAGCTGCCAGCAGAGGAATGACTCTCAGAAAAGGCAGTGTGGATTGTCCTCGTCCTCATGATTTTTTATGTGCACAGAAGAGGGTCACCCCAACAGCAGAGTCCCAGGGTCCACACCTCATTCTGGGAGGTTGTGGGGAGGAGGGAACCATAGTCTTTCTGATCCAGGATCTGCGGTGGAAGGTGACTGGGACTCTGGTCACCTATGCTGGGGAGACCTTCTGCTGGGGCTGAATGTGGACTACAGAGGAACCCCGAATCCTGACAGGAAGGCCAGAGAAATAGACTGGCCAAGTGCAGGCAGACTTTAACCCCACTGGGCCTGATGCTCACCAGAGGTGCCAGCAAGCAACTGTTGGGCTGTGTGGAATGTGACTTTGGTCCCTTCTCCCTGGCCACAGAGTGGGGACACACAGTGGCAGGAAGATTGGCCTCAATAAAAAGGGAGGGAAGCAAGACCCATAAATAAAAGGATGTGGACAGAGGCAAGGCAGGCAGGGAGGTCCTGATGGGCCAAAGTTCCAGCCTTTTGTGTCTCCCACATCAAGCCTGGGGTGATTTCCTATTACTAGAAAGCAAACCTATTTCCATCTGTCTCCTTTGGGATCAAGCTATGCCTATAGCTCTGGGGAGACTTCTTAGTCGGACCTCATGAGATTCCCCCAGGCTGCTCCCTGCTTCAGTTGGTGGCATCCCTAGTGCATCAACTGGGGCAGAAATGGTTGCAGGAAATGGCTGGACTACTCCCTCCATCACAGTCCAGTGAGGTGGGAGATCCACAGTGCTGGTGAAGATGTGGGACGTTGACCACCACACGGCACCAAATGCAAGGCTTCCCTGTGACCTGCATCAGCAAGCATCCCCCAATTCCAAACTCAACTCTCTTGCCCTGGCAAGGCCAGGGCTGTGTATCCTTGGCTAAGCGTGTCTCTCCTCATGGAAATGCTCACCCTGCAGGTTGGAATGCATGGCCCATTCTGCAAATTGGGTTCAACTGCCACCCTTCCTGCTGGGGCACATCTGCTTTACCAGCCTGGTATGCAGAGGGACAGGGCCCGAGGCCTAGGAGTGACCCTTTCATACCCACACATATCTCATATAGGAAGCCAAGTGTGTGATCTGCAAATAGCTCTGAAGAGGCCAGTGTTTAGGGCACTGACTTCCCACACGTGCATCACCTATGTGCAAAGCCTCAGCTTGCAGCCCACGCGCCCCCGCAGCAAGTGCAGGGCTCTTGATTTCTAGGACCAGGTAGTAGTACACGTGCATAGGCTTACATGCTCGCCAGCACAAAATGGTATTTCACAGCAGCCCAGATCATTGTTCTCATGGGCAGGAGACCACCAGCTGCAGTGCTCAAGTTTCTATTGCCACCTCCTTGTGACACAGACTTCCATTGGATGTCACTGCCCTGTGACATGTGACCCCCTGTGGGCTCCTGTGCTCCTGGGTGGTGCTCTTCCCAAGGCCACTCAGGCACAATGCCCCTGGTGATGGGTGGGGCTGTCTGGAGGGGATGCCCACAGGGCAGAGCCCATGAAACTCCTTTGGTGAACCACCTGATATTGGGGAGATTTAAGATGTCCTGCTTTCTCTCAGGGCATTTGATGTTCACTGCCCTGATGTCCAAGACCAGGGCTATGGGCCTCAAGTTCTGGAAACTTCTAGAATGAACAGGATGGAAGGTGCTGGCCCACACTGGAAGGTCTTAGTTCAAAGGCGTATGTGGCTCCTGAATAGAATTCTCTGGAGAACACTATGCTAAACTAAGATCTCGTCCTTTCCCTCACAGGTCACCTTGCATCCTCTGGGCACATCAGATTCCCTATGACAGGCTGATGTGGGTCACACTGCATAGAGAACATTGTGAAGAGGTAGGTGCAAGGCCACTGAAGAGCGTGGTCACCCCACACCCCATATGACTGAGTGGCAGCTGACCACTGCAGGAGAGGTGGACACAAGATGTATCCATCCCTGGAGAGGACTCACTGCAGGAGGAGAGGTGGACAGAGGACATCCACAGCTCTGGAGGGTCTCAGAGCAGGAGGAGTCACCTTATGCTGGATCCTCTTCTTTCCCCTAGGCCATCCATCTCTTGGCCGAGGGAGTTAGTGATTCCTTTCTCTCCTGGGCTACGTGTCCTGAACGTGCCTTCAGCACTGTCTTTTGGTGCATTTTCTCATTGTCTATACATCCTATGTGTCCTCTGTACGTTTGGGAGCCATCATTCCAACTGATAGCACATGGGCACACACTCTAGTCTATGATTGGGACTCAGTGCACAGAAAGGCAGATGATCTCGTGTCTGTGTTCTGGGACTCCTGGGGAGGTGGTAAAGTAGCCATTGAGTCATGCTGTCCTCCTTGCCACATCTCAGGTGAGGAGCAGTGTGTCAGCTGGGGTTCTGATGCCTGCACCTGTAGAAGTCCAGTGTTCCCTCAGTTTGCTTCTTCAGCTCCTGGATGAGTGCCACCTTCTATCCAAAAGGTCAGCATGTGGAAGGGAACAATATCCTCTGCCAGGAGGAGGTGGTGTAGCAGGACTGGAGATTCCCTGCACCCCAGCATGGGGCTGCTCCTGCAGGTGTGAGCAAGCCCAGCAGTGTCTTGTGGGGCTCCAGAGAGGAATAACTGGGCTCTGCTCCAGCTGCAGGGACCTGGTTCTCTCTGCATTCATCCAGGACCATTCCTTTTAGCTCCAATTCTTTCTCATCTTTTACGGGGGTCAGGTGTCTGGCCTTCCTTCCTCTTCTGAGATGTATTTGTCCTCTTATTCTGTGGTCAATGCAAGCCTACTCTGCACTCTTTGCTACCCCAGACACTGGACCGCTCACCTTCTCCTATATGCATTGCATGCACTGTGAGTACACGTGCTCGGGCACACACAGATGCACGAATGAATGTTTCCACAGTCTTCTTGATCAGTCTGTGATCAGAGTGGAGGTGGTAATGAGCTCTGGTACCCTCCCTGGAGTACAGCTGCAGGGGCCTGAGGTCTTGAAATGAGATGGAGAGCAGTACGTGGTGCTGGCAGCAGCTCACCCCTAATGACAGATGGCCACACTCCCTGGAAGGCAGTGCCTGGCATTACTGGTTCTGCCCTGGGAACTGCTGAGCTGGTGTCTCCTTTCCCCTCTACAAGGGTGTGAAGCAAAGCCCCTCTGGGGAGCCTAGGGGCCCTGAATGCTATGGGGGTGGAGTGCAGGTGGGCTCACATCTGTGTGCCCCCTAGCCTGGCATGGACACTACAGGTTGGCCCTTCGCAGCAGTCCTGAGTTTCCACGTGAGGTTTGAGCCAGTCCCAGTGAGTGCCAGGAGCTGGACAGGTGTCAGGGTTTCAGGCCTACAGGGCCTCTGTGTCTTGGGCCAGGCCCACTGTCCTCCTGACCTCCGGGTGAAGAGCTATGGATGACAGGGAGACTGTGGGTGTTCATGGTTGAGCCCCTCCATGGGGCCTGTCTCTCCCCACCAGAGGGATTTCAGAAGGAAAGCTGTTGGAGCACCCTGTTCTTTCCCTGCCCTGCATGAAGCTTAATACCTGTCAATAACTACAGTGGAAAGATGTGTGAGAATCATGCTGAGTGATCTATAGCACACAGCAGTTCTTCCTGGAGAGGAGGAACTGCAGAGAAACAGATTCCAGGTCACTCTGCCCTCTTACACCGTCCTTGGAGAGGCAGGACACTTCCCTGCTCTTTCCACATTTTCCTCTATCCTTCACTAAACATTGCTGTGAAATTTAAAAAAGCTTTGCATTGTAAAAGTTCAGTTGCTCTAAGACAAATTAAAGGGGCTTGATTTTGGATAGCGTGGGCGACTGACAATCTCGGTTTACTCAATGTTGAGGCTTTGCTCTGGATTCAGGGTTTCCAGAACTGAGCAGAGGGACATTGTAGACATCAGGATGCTGGCAAGCCAGATGAGAGTCAAAAATTGGCAGGAAGTAGTGGGCAGGAATGCTCCACGGAACCAGGACATCAGCCTCTCTGTTGCTGACCACTTGAAGAGGGTGCTCCTCATAAAGTCAAAAGAATATGAAGCCTCTTTGGGGCTTTTCTTGGGAAAGAACCCCCCCCCAAACAAAACAAACAAAATTATTGTACTCTATTAGCCAGAAGCCAGTGGAATGTGCAGCCCTGAGGACAGGGGAGGCAGTACGTGTGGCAGGAGGTAACGAGACTTATGACCCAGCCCGTTTCTGCACAGAGAACATCTGGCCTCCCTGACTTTGCTGTGTGGCCTGGATCTGTTTCTGCTTCACCTGGGCCAATGCTGGACTGCAGGTGCCACTTTGTGAGGAGCAGCAGACCCTTTTCTGGGCCTGTCAGCAGAGGATCCGAGGTTGCTGCATCTGCAAACACTAAGCTCTTGCTGGGTCATGATAAATTGCAAATTTGCGTAGATGCCAGGAACAGGGATGGCATGGCAGGAAGATTCCACCCAGCAAGTATAAGCTCGTTTGGGATTTAGAAAGGTTTTTGAAATACATGAGATTTAGGTTTCCAATATTACCTGGAACTAGGGATCTGCTGATGTGGGCTGGCTCCTCATTGCAGTCCCCAGTGACGGTGGACACCACAACACTGTGGTCAGCAGCTGAGGGAGCAGCAGTGCCCCTACGCAGCCCACCAGGCTGAGGCTGCAGAAGGCTGAGCCTACAGCGGTGCTGGTGTTCCTAGAGAATATTTGAGAATAGAAGAACAGCGGTGCTGAGTTCCTGCTGTGTCTTTATGTAGGGTGACAAGGACTTAAATTTCTGGTAAACAGTGGGTGGTAGGGAGAAATGTGATCTAGATGCTTCTATTTGTAAAAATGTGACAAAAGCCTAAATCAAAACAGCAACAAAAAATTAAAACATTTATAAAGTCCACATGTTTAAGGGATCCAAAAGCTGCCTTTGTGCCCTGCTGGATGCTGGTGAAGTCTGCATTAGAGGTGGAGGCAGAGGAGAGCTCGCCAGGCTGCGGGTTAGCTGTGATAGGCACCAAGAGGCACCTGCACGTTCCCCAGGGAGGTCAGCAGGGGTCCTCTCCTCACCAGCCTCTGATGGTGGCAGGAAGCCAGGGCTGGCAGGGAGGCTCCGCAGGAGCTGCCAGGTGCCAGCCAGGCCTGCTCCCTGCCAGAGAGGGAGTGACCTGTGCTTCTGGGTGACATACCTTTCTTTAGCTGTGGTTGCCTCTGAACGTGTTGATCTTGGCGGTTGCCCTTTTGCTCAGCTAGATGGCTGCTGCAATCTCGAGCCCTTCCCAGCAGATGACATTCCTGTGGGGTGACGTGTTCCTCAAGCCCCACTGGCAGCTGCAGAGCCACTTGGGGTGCGTGTACCTGGACAGCAGGGTCCCGCAGGGAAACTGGCCCACTGCAATAGTTGTGGCTGCTCAGCACCTGCGTGGGCATCTTCTGCAGTGTGGTGTGCCATGGTGAGTCAGTGCTCCCTTGCTTCATGTTCAGGATGGTGCCACCTGGCCACCAGGGTTGGGAACCACTAGTCTGTAGACCTGGGACTTCCCTCCCTGAATCACTGCCTGCTGCGTCTGCCTGGTGAGCAGACAGGACTTGTGCTGCCCCGAGGGCCTGTGGGCTCAGGCCGCAACAGGCAGGTGAGAAAGTGAATTCCTGAGCTGCGTACATCCTGCCTCCATCCTGCCTCCAGCATGGCAGGAATTTGGGGCTGCAGGCCAGGACCAGAGGTGCAGGGTTGAGGGAAGCCAGATGAGCAGGAGGGGAAGCGGGTATGGGCTTGTGTCAGCCTTGTCACTATGGCCCAGGGCAGGGCTGTCGCGAGGCCTGCTGGCAGCTGGCGGCCTAAGCAGCAGGTAGCAGCCTGCCTGCCTGCCTGTGCACTGGCTGCAGCTTCCTGTGGTTGCTGGGCAGCTCCTTGGGGGCTCTGTATGGAGCTCTGCTAGAAGTTACTACAGGCCCAGTGGCCCTTTCAGGAGAAGGGGCTGCTCAAAGGGAGAACAGGAGCCAGGGTCAAGGCCAGGGCAGGAAAAACTGCTCTTCCCATGGCTGGAAGCCAGTCTTCTAGAGGCCACTAACTCAGTAGAGGGCCCAGAGCCACCTAAGCATTACCTGGAGCAGCCGTGCTAGGCAGAACCAACATTTGCAGGGGCAGCAGCTGCGCAGGCCTGGCCACATCCTCCTTGTCTGTGCATGAAAATGTCCAGCCAGCACTGTGATGGTAGCTGTGGGCGCATCTAGGTTTCCTTCCTGTTAGTTCATTTTTTCTTTATTTTAAAAGAAAGTAAAACCTTTCCTTATGTCCCTGAAAGTGCCACCAAGTCCTGGCTCCACCAAGTGCAGGTGGAGGGTGGCTCCCCAGGGAAGCACCTCTGCACCTGGTTGGGGAGACCTTCAGCTTCCCTCTGGAGGGTGGGGCCCCAGCCTGCCTCCTCCCCTAGCAGCTGGGGTGACAGCAGCAGAGTGTCACACGGGACCCAGCCAGCTGCAGGCCTGGATGCTCCTCTGGGACCAGGTGAAGCCCTGTGGTCAGCCGATCCCCGAGCAGGGCTGATGGCCAGTTAGGCTGAGGACCAGGGCTACTCCCTCTGCCTGGCCACCTACTGACCCTCCTTTCTTCTTTTCCTAGGTCCTGTCTTACCCCAGGATCTTCTTTCTTGCCTCTGCCTCTTTCTACCTAGAGAACTATTTTAAAACAAGTTTGTTGTCCATCACAATAATTGTGCCATTAGTAATAATTCTAGGCCATCACAATAATTGTGCCATTAGTAATAATTCTAGGCCACATTCGAGGCCCCTTTGGAAGTAAGTGCCCCAGTTGAAAACAACATTCTGTGTTTTATAGACTCTGGTATCTGCCCCACCTGCCCCTCCCCAGCTTAGCTTCTGTGATTAACCTGGAGATGGCCAAAGTCAAACTGAACCCAGCATGAGGAGGGGCAGCTAAGGATCCTGCTGAGTGGAGAGGACAGATGGCAGCCACTCTGTGGGCACTTAGATGGTGCTGTGGCAGGGAGGCCGGGGCAGCCTGCGGACAGGGCCTATGTGGAAGAGGGCACGGAGCAGGTGGCCAGGGTCCTGCTGCACGAGGGCTGGTGGCTTCTTATAGATAAACCACTCTGGCACCTGTACCATCCCAAGCAAGGTTCATTAAGCATGGCTTCTGCTTCAGATCATTAATTTGATTTAATTAGGTGTCCACCAGTGCAAAGGTTTGAGAGTTTCTAAGGGGACAGAATGCGGGATTGGCTGTGGCTGCAGCTGGGCTTGACTGGGGTCAGGGAGGGGCAGCAGGCCTACAGGTTGGGTGCAGCAGGCAGACTGGGCAGCCAGGAAGGTGAAGGGTGGTGCCCACAGGGCAGGGTTGGGTCCTCTCCTGCAGACAACTGCCCCTTTGGCCTTGGGGTGGGGCCTGGCAAGGGCCCTAGGCATTTGCTGTGAATTCTGGGCTGCCAGCCCCTCTGTGATCCTGAGCAGAATTCTCATCACAGTCCTTAGTGCCCAGTGAGCCTAGGTGCACATACCCATCAGTTCCTAATCCACAAAATGGAGGCCTGTTCACCGCGGGAAGGAGGATGGAAAAAGAAGAGGCACACCCCTGTCCTGTGACCAGAGGTAGGTGGGTCACACCTTGCAGGAGGACAGAGCAAAGTGAGCACAGCACAGGACAGCCCTGCTGGGCTCAGTAGATGGCCTCTCCAGTCATTCCTTCCTGAGATCCGTGAACATGGTTAGATCTCAGCTCTGCTGCTGTGTTCCACGTGGACACCTTCTCCTCTCCCTCCCCTTCTCCTCCTCCTCTTCCTCCTCCCCCTCTTCCTCTTCTTTCTTCTCCTCCTCCTTCTTCCTGAGATCCCCAGACATAGCTAGATCTCAGCTCTGCTGCTGTGCTCTGTGTGGACACCTCCTCCTCCTTCTTCTTGAGATCCCTGGACATGGTTAGATTTCTGCTCTCCCGCTATGCTCCACATAGACACCTCCTCCTCCTCCTCCCTCTTCTTCCTCCTCTCCTGTCCCCCACCTCCCTGGCTCCTTCTACTCCTTCTTCCTGAGATCCCCAGACATAGTTAGATCTCAGCTCTGCTGCTGTGCTCTGTGTGGATACCTCCTCCTCCTTCTTCTTGAGATCCCTGGACATGGTTAGATTTCTGCTCTCCCGCTATGCTCCACATAGACACCTCCTCCTCCTCCTCCCTCTTCTTCCTCCTCTCCTGCCCCCCACCTCCCTGGCTCCTTCTACTCCTCCTTCCTGAGATCCCTGAACATGGATAGACCTCAGCTTTGCTCCTGTGCTCTCTGTAGACACCTCCTCCCCCTTGTCCTTTCTTCCTAAGATCCATGGATGTGATTAGATCTCAGGCCTGCTCCTGTGCTCTCTGTGGACTACTAGCCATTGAAGCTGTGATCCCATGTTCGCTCTTTTTGTAGAATCTTGTTCTAAAAGGCTCCAAAGCACAAAGACCCTCTCTGCGTATGTGAAATAAGCTTCAGGTCAGCGTTTCAAGCCTGGTGGGCCTTCTCTTCTACTACTGTGTACTCCCTGCCATTCATGTAATGGGATCTCACCCAAATTTGGTTGTCCCATGACAAACACCTTGTCCCTGGTCGGATTCTCCAGACCTTTCTAAACTGCTCAAGGGATTGCTTCCTGCATCCTACAAAGCCAGTATCCGCACATCCTAGTGCTAATTTGGGTACCTCCACAGAGTTTGATTTGGGAGGTTTGGGCTGAGGTCTGAGAATCTGTGGCTCTAACCAGTTTTCCAGCAATGCTGATGTGGCCAGTCCAGGTCCCCATATTGAGAGCTGTAGGCTGTCTCCAGTAGCATGCACAGGGCTCCAGGGGCCTGGGTTGACCATCAGCCAAGCAGTTTTCAGTTCAGGACCATTTGGACGAGCATGGTGCCCAGGGTGATTGTCAGATGGCTTTCCTGACGTGGGGCCCCCTCAGCTTCTGCCCTCTCTCCAGTGGAACAGCCATTCCTTTTAGTTTCGCAGGGAACAAAATGAGAGAAATGATATTCAAGGAGTAGCAGAGGCTTGTTGGCTTGATGCTATGGTGCATGGTGGTGGGCGTGAGCCACCGGATCCTGCCCCCTCGTGCCTTGACCCTGTGCTCCTGAGGCCCCCGGGATGAGCTTTCTCTTGCGGAGTCTCCACTTTCTTCGCTCTGTGCTCGACCTCAGGAGGCTGTCAGTATCTTCACACAGCATTCCCCTTCCCACGTCACCTTCACCCCCTCGCCTCCACATTCTCAGCCTGGTCTTCCACTCGGGACCTGACAGATGTCGTTGCCTAGGACTGGAGCATCCTTGGGAGAGGAATTTCTGCTGCTGGAGCTTGAGAACATGCCTGGGTCCCCACCCATCCCATGCTCAGCACCGTCCGTCAGTTCCAAGAGTGACCTGTGCTGATGCTGTCCTTGGGTTGTCAACTGCTATGTTCTTATTCCTCTCCCACCCTGTCCCCGCCTCTGTCCTCCCAGGAATTAGGCATGCGGCAGTGTCCATGTGCTGGGCTGTCCCAGCTTGGCCGCTGCATCTCTACCTCTTTTATTGTGGCTTGTGCTCCAGCTTGCACCCTCTTCTGCCGCTTATGAACGTTCTTACGGTGTGTGTGCTATGTCCAAGTAGCTGGACCAGCAACAGGACAGCTTTCCTCTTCCTCAGAGTAGCCTCTGCCAGCCGCGGCGTTCTAGCAGTGGAGCCCATCCTCCCCATGCTGGCCTTGCAGTGCTCTTCCACTCTGCAGTGGCTCACAAAGTTCTCAGGTCACTGCGTGTGGTGGGGAGCCAGCTGTCTGCTGAGAAGAGTGACTCTGACCGTTAACTAACTACATGAGAGTACACACAAGCTCGCTGAGAAGAGCTGCGTTCAATGCCATGAGCTCACTGTGGACGCTGAGCAGCCCTGTGGGGAGCGGGTCTGGGCTGCAGCCAGGCACCATGTGAGGAGGCCTATGTGGGGACATGGGGGTGGGTGGCAGGTTCAGGATGCAGAACAGAGGAGGCAAGAGCCAGTGCCAAGCAATGGGCAGCGGGGGGCGGTGAAGGCAAGAGGTGGTGGGCGCTGACCTTGAGTGTGCCACACCTGCTGCCAGAGGGGTGGGGATAGCAGCTGGGACGCTGGTTACAAGGGATCTTGAGGTTAGACATGTGCAGGGGGAGAGCGAGGTTGCACTTCCCTCCCTCTGGGCACCGGTTATGCCTCAGGTCCACCATTCTTCAAAGGCATTGATTCCTGGACTGGGCCTCCTCCTGATGGACTGGGGCAGGGGCCAGGGCTTGTCCTGATCAGCCTCGAGCCTGCAGGGTAGAGATCAGAGAGCCAATACTGCTGCTGTGGCGAGGCCAATGGTACAGCCCACATAATGCCCTGTGCAGGGCTGGATTGCCCTGGGCTGACTGCTGGCAGTGAGGAGAGTTCGATTTGTCTGTCATCTTAGCATGTAAAGTGAGTGTCTGCTGAGGTGGAGGATGGAGTGTCCCCTGGGGACAGGTGCTGTCTCACCTTGGGTTGCTCCTCTGTTGTGCACAGGGCTAGGAGTAAGGTTAATCCTGGGCAAAGGGAACCTAGCAGTTGAACCAGGAAAGCAGAGCACAGGAGTCTTTCACACAGGCTCTGCCTGCACTGGCAGGGTGCCCGGCTCCCTGTCTACCCTGCAGGAGCAGCCTGCAGCCTGACTGCCCTGTGTACCCCACACTGCTCACGTGGGAGCCCTGACCTCATGTAACTGGTGCATCTGAACCAGCAGATCCCATCTCTCCACCAGATCTGGGATTCACTTGGGAGTGGCCCAATTCACTGGGGACCCGTCTCTCACCTGTGTCCTTCAGGGCCGCCCCTGCCTGCCTTCTGTGGGGACTTATGCTCCCTCCAGTCCTGCCTCGGGCCACTTTCATCACTCCTGGATCCAGGTGGACTTCCCTGTGCAACCTCTCCTATTGGGGCCTCTCTTCCTTCCTTGCACATGTCGGCCACACCATAGGCAGAGCACAGCTGACCTGTTCATGTGGCCTCCTGCCTGTCATCTGGATTGTCCCAGTGAGGCCCTGGAGGACAAGTTTTGCTGGTTGCAGGTTCTCCTATTCATGTGGGAAGAATGGGAAGAGAGCACTCCTACTTGGGAAACAAACCTGCAGGCCAGGGCTGTCCACAGTGCAGTCTTCACCCAGCCAGGGGACCACTTGGGATCTGGATCTACATACCTTCCTGGGGAGAGAGAGACAAGGTTCATGAAGGCCAGGAGCAGGGCAGCTGGCTCTGAACAACCTGATTGCCCCATCTTCCTGGCCTACCTAAAGGTGGAAAGGGGACAGCTTGGCACCACCACCAGATAAAATCAGGAGAAGCTCCGGAATTCGACAACTGTTACATGTGAACAGCATGTTTCCCTGGCCATGGATCAGGCCAAGTGTTCCCGGAACTCGGCTGCTGGATCCTGTTTTCTGTCTTCCACGTTGACACTCACCTAGGCCTGAAGCTCCCCTCACCTGCAGGCCCGGCTCTCGGCCCTGGAATCTGTTCTGAGGCAACTCCTGGTTCTTCCCTTGCTATCTGCCGCCTAGCCACCAACCTGAAGCTGGTCCAGTCCCGCGGCTCCCCTCTGGACACTTCTCGTGCATATACTGGGACGCTGGGAGGCCTTCCTCTCACGCACCCCGTGTGTCTTCCTGACCTGTGGGCTGCTCCTCCCTAACTGAGAGGTAAGTCACACAAGGGCAGGGTGGTGCTGTGTTTGTTGGTTTATGGCCTTCCCTGGGGCATAGAGCTTGGCTCTGCAATCAGTCTGTGCTGGTCATTTTGGGCACAGAGAGTCTCAGTTTCTACAGTGGCACTAAAATTGTGCAGTCGGACTGAATGAAAGACATGGCTGCCAGAGGCTTAATTTTAAGCCACATGTAGAGCCAAGTGCACCAGGGGTGACCCCCACCCTCCACACCTGCCACACACCTGCTGCTGCACAAGTGTGCTGGAGTCCACAGCACCCCTGATGCGTCACAGCAGGATCAGGTCAGGCTGGCTCAACAACCTCCAAGGAAACCACAGCAGGGGACCTCATACTGTGGCCCATGATGGGACAGGAGACCTCCTTGGGAAGTGCCCTGCGTCTCTGCCCTGCCTTGTTCCGCCTGCTCCTGTGGCCTCAGCTGAGCTCCGTCCTGCCCTGGCTGTCCTGCAGGAAGGGGTGCTCGGCATACAGGTGGCTTCAGTCCCATAACTGGGAGCCGGCCTGGCTTTTCCCTGGGGTGGGGAAGCCCCTGGGTCCTCCTGATGGCCCTGCACCTGCCTCACTGCTTGTTAGAGGCCGTGTTGAGGAGGCTGGCCTTGGTCCTGTCCTAACAGGCCCCTCCTGAGCTTGCCAGGTCCTGTTCTCACTCAATGCAGTGACAGCAGGAACCTCTTCAAGCATCACAGTGGCCCCTTCAGAGTCACCCAGGACAGGAGGAGGTCTAGGTATGTCTCAGGCCCAGAGTCTGCCTGACCTTCTTGCTCTGCCTTTCCTCTGAGAAGACGAGGCAAGGCTTTTCACGAACGCCACATTCCTCAGCCTGAGCTGCAGACACGACTGAGATAGCTGTAGTGGCTGTCTAGCCCTGTGGATTGGCTGTCAGGCTGTCTCTGCAGTGTCCTCGTCAGTTCTGGTCTCCACTGTCCCTGCAGCTGGGTCAGGTCCCTCCAGTGAGAGGATTCTGTCTGGAGCAGCTCCCAGCTCCACTGCCCACAGGGCCAACGGTTAGCACTCAAGAGCCTGCCTGAGCACCAGCCCAGGAAGGCCCAGTGACTCCCCAAGATTGTCACTGCTGCCTCCCTAACAGGAATGACAGTCTATCTGTCCCCACAGAGTCCACCTGCCATATCCACCATGACGTCCTTCCGGGCACCAGGGTTTTGGTGCTGTCAGGGACAGCTGGTCAGTGTCTGCAGGACCTCAGTGTTCCCTTCTCCTGGAGGAGGTGTGCCTAGTGCTGACCTGGGTAGTGGGGTCATCAGCACGAGGGCTCATGATTGTGTACTCCTGACAGTGGTGACCAAAGCTGAGTGGCCACATTACACCATTTCCCACACACTGGCAGAGTCCTACCTCCAAGGGAGGCTGGGTTTCAGTGTTTCCACGTTCTGACCAGAAGCAAAGGTGGCCTGTCTGGGGTGCTATTAGGACATAGGCGTCTCATTTTGTTTTCTGCTTGGCCCTGGATCTTTTTGGGAGAAGTGTGATCTGATGGTGTCCCCTGCAGGTCCTGTTACAGGAGAGGTGACTGGAACTGCCACCAGGGGTATCCACCTGCACGTGGGCACATGGACATAGCTGACTTGGTCCCCACCCCTCTAGGGGTGGAAACGGTGGGTGCCTGTGCACAGCAGGGAACCTTTGGCTGCCTGGAGTGTGCAGGCCAGGGCCATGGACTGGCAGATGCTAGGGCGCTTCCGTTGCCCCACCCTCCCCTGATTCCGGAATTCTCCTGGGACAGCCCTGCTCCCAACCAGTAGTCCACCTCTCCCGCCTCTCCTAAGAGCAGTGAATGGACACACGGATGGGATGAACTGTGCCCACTACACCCAACATGACCACACAGGCTCATCTGCCCTGTTCACATGCACCCACAAGTAAGCACAGAACATCCTCACATGCAGACACGTGTGATAACATGTCCATACCCATGCTCACACACGCTCACCACACACCAGTTCCCATGCACTCACACTCATGCACGTGTTGCCCTAAGTCTGTCTGGATGGCTGTGGGCAGCTGGGGTGGCTTGGGCTCCCCTCTATTCCCTGTGGGTTTCTCCCTTTTCTCCCCCAGTCAGTGTGCCCACAAGGAGCTTCCCTGACCCGAACCTTGCAAATGCCTTGGAGTAAGGTGGGCTATGTATGGGCAGCTGCTTGAGCACCCCTTGCTCAGTGACCACAGGCTCTGCACCTGCCACACCTGGTGGTGCCTGCCTGCACTGTGGCCTTTGGGGCTGCAGTGGCATTTAAGTGAGTTTAAGATGTGTGTGTGTGTGTGTGTGTGTGTGTGTGTGAGAGAGAGAGAGCTGCCTGTGTGTTAGGTGCATGTGTATGCATACAGGTGTGTCAGGGGTCATGGCAGGTGGGAGACCCCCCTCCATGGTGCTCTTCTGAGGGTCACTCTGCTTGGCACATCTTCTGTGCTGTCAGTCACAGAGGTAGCTCCAAAGCCCTGAGCACAGCTGGTTGGGGTCCCTGAGGGAGGAAGACCTAACCCCACTTAGGTTTTATCTGCTTTGCTCTACATGACTGGGGGCTGCAGCTCAGAAAATGAGCCCTCATGGTGCAGCCAGGTGGGATTAAAGTGGTGTGGCCTCCCTGCCAGTGTCAAAAGGTTGGTAGAAGCGACACAGTTAAATTGCCCTGTCTTTCTATTTTATGAAGGGCTGTTTGGGAGTGGATTTGATGCCTTCTGTGGAGCTCCTGTGACTCCTCCTGGCTGGGGCTTGCGGGGACATGAGGCCTGTCTCAGTGGCCAGCTGTTTGCAGCCTAGATCAGGGTGAGGTGCAGGCAGAGGGCTCCTGGGAGCCTTGCTGTGTTTAGTCGACTCTGAACTGAGCCTCCAGTGGGTCAGCAGTGTGGTCTGAGATGACCAGTTTGTGTCCCCATCAACCAAGGAAGGGCACATTGTGGGTCTCATGCCTGTGAGGCCTCAGCCTAAACCTTTGGCCCTGGGCCCTGGTCCACCTGTGGGGCCACTATTGCTGGTTCCAGCCTCTGCAGCTGCAGCCCACTAGACTGACCTGTTCTGGGGTCAGTGTGGCTCTTCTTGAGCTGGAGCTTGTTTGCCCTGTTCTCTCATGTGCACCACCCTCACCATCTGGGCAGCCCATGTGTTGGTGAAGTTGCTTGGCATCTATGCTGATACTCACTGAAGCTCAGGAGACAGCATTCAGCCTTTGTCAGAGGATGTCTGTGGCCATGACTCTCCTGCTGCCTGGTCATCCTGTGCCCTGAGCTCCAGGCAGGCCTCTCTGCCTCTGCAGCATCATCCTGGGCTGCTGCACTCTGTGTTAGTGGCCAACTTTGTCCACAGTGTCTCTGTCCTGTGCTTTGCAATCCTGGAGTTTGGATGTCACAAAACAGAGGTTTCCCTTTCTGCAACCAAACCCCAGTGAGGTTTTTCCATAACATGCATTGGGTACCCAAGGCAGATGGCCTGAGTGAGAGGTGTCCGGGAAGTGTCCAGTGGGCAGGGAGACCCTGCTCTGCCTTGCAACCAAAGTGGCTGCGTGGTAGTGTCTGCACTCAGTGGTCATCAGATGGCCAAGGCAAGAGCCTCTTCTTGCTTGGGAGGGCACATTTTTTATTTTATTTTATCATAAATTGACAAGTCTTGATTACATGGTGGAGTTCAATGTGACCTCATGATTAACGGGGGTGAGGTGGAAAAACTGGGCCAAGTGAGGGGCATATTTGTTGCTTCTGTGGAGTGTTTTCTTACCACTTGGTAGTGTGTGGTGCCCTGCTCACCACACTTGCCATGCTGCGAGAGCGCTCCAAGAACACCATGCTGCTCCACCTGGGTGAACTTCGTGCCCTCCACCAGCTTCTCCCACCCCATGGGCTCTGGAGCACCATGCTGCTCCACTCTAGGCCTGGCTTCTTCAGGCCCACACACGAGTGGGACCGGGTGGCACCTTCTTCAAGCTGGCTGAGCAGTGTCCTCTAGGCTCATCCTGGAATGACCCCAAGTCTTGGATGGTGGGGTCAGTGCTGCTGTAGATATGGCCAGCAGATGATTTTCCACAGGCTGACTATAGATCTCCTGGCTGATGTGCAGAAGGGGAGTGCTGGGCTCCCCGTAGGGAGACACGGGGGCTGCCTCACTTCAGCCTACCTACAGACAGCAGCAGGAACGCCTGGCTTGGTGGATGGACATCACTAGAAGGGGCACTTAAACAGTGTCAATGTCCCCCTCCCATCAGGAGGGATGTTGGCTCAGGCAACTGCTAGCTAGTCTTATTAAGGACCTCTGGGTTCTGGAATTCACACCCAGTTGCCAGCAGTGACTGGTGGCCCCAGAGACTCTGGCCTGGCCCTTGCTTCTGGCTGGGGACATTCTGCATTCTGTTCTGTCTGTGGCATCCTCTTTCCAGCCTGACTCCTCAAGGGTTGGTAGAACACAAGTGTTCCTGGAGACACTGGCATAGGCAGCTGGGAGAGGTTGTTGGAGGTGAACCTGGCTTGTGGGACCTCGTCAGTCCTGGGGATCCTGGCATTCTTGAGCTGTTCTCTCTAGATGCAATGCTTTCTCCATGGATCCCGATCCTCACATCGAAGGCTGCACAGACAGTGCACGTGCTCCTGTACCCCCAAGTCCCCGGGCTCTGGCACACTCCCCACAGATTATGTGGATGCCAGCACATCCAGTTTAGGAGATGACTTTTGGCTCTGAGCCCCTGTCCTTGTGAAAAGTGCAGAGGGATGGGGTTCTGTGCTCTTGGTTGTGCCCCTAGATGGAATCTGGACAGTACTCAGCGTTTATGGCCTCTTCAACATGCAATGTCCAGTCTCAGGCTTCCACCAGGTTGAGCCACAAAGCAGCAAGCCAGCTCACTGTGCTCAGGCCAGGCATCCTGTCAGCTGCAGTTCTCATGGGTCGAGGCCTGAAGCACGGTCCCCTGAGCCAGCATATGCACCGCTCTCCATCTGAAGTAAGCACTGTTGGAAAAGACCCTCTTTCATCCCTCCCCTGGGCTTGGTGACTGCTGTACCTCTCACACTAAGCACCTGCAGCTGCTTGCCAATCCCTGTGCCTTTTGAGGCCACAGACACTGGTGAGCAAGGGCTCCATGCTTGCCTAGGGGCCTAGGTCCTCTGGCTGGAGAAGGAAGTGCAGGCACGGGGTTACAGGAGCAGCTACAGGAGCAGCTGGAGGCGTTGCCAGGAGCCCTTCTCCAGGCGAGGAGCTTCTGAAAGATCTCGAGGTAGCACTGCATCTTTTCTTCCCCAACAACAAAGCAGATGCATGATTTTAGGGGAGTTAGAGGAGGAGCAGGGAAAGTGATCAGGACTTAGTAGGTGATGGCTTTCCTTCAGTCCAAGTGGACTGGGGTTTCCTGACAATCTCACAGGCTTGTGAGATGTTGGCTGGTTTCATTAGCTTTCTTTTTAAATGAGGAATGAAGCAGCCATTCTTCCCGAGTCTACTATGCAACTGTGTTTGGTGAGACCAGCTGTCCTCAGCATCTGCAGCCAGTTTGCAGAAGCAGAAAATGACCTGAGCCCTGGGCAGGAGGTGGAGCAGAGAAAGAGGAGAGCCCTAGTTGCCCACATGAGGTCTCAATAGGCTCCAAGTGCAGCACAAGAGGATGGAGTAAGAGGACACTGCTGAACCTCAGGTCCCACAGCTGGCCTCCATCTCAGGCTCTGCTCACCACCTCAGTCATGCTTGGAACTCGGTGGACAGGGTGGATGTGCTCCGCTCTGCTGCTTTGCACTCTTGGCAGCAGGTGGGTGCATCCCTGTTGGCCAGGTATGCTGGTGCCCACAGCACCAGGACCAAGCTGCTCTGCAGGAGGAACAAGTAGGCCAAGCTCTCCCTTTCCTCTGAGCAGCGGAGGACAGGAGCAGGTGGGTCAGCTCTGGGAAGGCGTGGAGTAAGTGAAGTTGCTGAGCCTCCAGGACACCAGCTGTGTGACCTGGGTGCAGCGCCAGGAAGGATCAAAAGTGCAAGCTCTGCAGACATGGTAGATAGTATTGGTGTGGAATTTGAGACCACTAAGAGCAGCCTCCTCACTGGGCTCTAGCTCTAGCACTTGCATGAGTGAGAAAGGTCTCAGAAGACAGCAGGGATCTGGCATTGTAGTGTGGGTTTTCTGGCCTCTGGGTTAGCTTCATGACAACTGATTCCAAAACAGTGGAAGAAAAGGAGCATCTGGGTGGCACCTGTGCTGAGGCTGGAATGATCAGTGGGCCCTATGGAGCCATAGATGGAGGTGGTAAATAGGGCCCTAGGGGTGTGACGGCCAGGCCTCCTTGACCGAGTGGGCCCTGGTCAGCCATCTTGGGAGCCACAGCTGTCCCCTGCTCTTCTGGCACCACCCCCTGCCTCCTATCCACTTCCTGCCTGGATCCCCATCAGAGCTGGAGCCCCGCTCAGAGCAGCACCCCATGTGCCCCTTGCTCTGGTCATGCTCCCAGGCTCTAGCCCATCTGGACTCATGGAGGACCTGCTCCCAAGAAGGGGCAGTCTGAGGGACAATGCAGCTCAGAGGCTAGCAGAGGCATGCGAAGGCGTGTGGAGGCATGTAGAAGCAGGGTCTAGGTTCAGACAGTGTGGTCACACAATCTGGGCTCCCAGCTCAGCACTCTGCTTGAGTTCCTTTAATCTCTCCACAAGCCTAGGCAGTCACTGCCACTTTCCAAAGTAAGATTTGCTCGTGGAACTCTGGGGGTTGAGGTCCAGTCCACTGCCCAGGCCCTGCTGGCAGTGAGAGCACCAGACCAGGAGAAAGGTGCTACCTAACCCAGAGCTTGTGTGCTACCCACCATAGAACAGGACATGACTATACACTTCCTTAGATGTTACTGAGACATCATCTGATTGGAATTCTGCCCATGTACATGTGTGTTTTTGGCCTAAGATGATTTTTATTACTTGGATAAAAAAAGTGCAACAAGGGGTGTTTGGAATGTGATATTTTCTAGAGAACAGAACTCGATTTTGCAGACACTTGCTAACCTCTGCTGGATTGCAGGCACCAGCTGAGCACTAGTGGCACTGCAGCAGCACATCCTGGGCCCCAAGTGCCGACACACAGGTGAGAATGGGAGGGGGCCAGCAAAGGCTTCCTGTGGGATGCGCTCAGGCTACTGCAGAAGGATGAGTCCCAATCTCAGCCCAGTGATGTCAGTTCCATTCCCTAAGCTTTAAACTTGTGTGGACCCATCCTAAACACCCTTTTCATACCCCACCACTCACTGCTTACATGTTATCCATTAATAGATGAGGACTAGTACCTAAACGAGTCCTGGGGCTGGCCCCTGTCCAGGGAAGTCAAAGTCTCTTCCTCTTTGCCACAAACTCTGCCTATTGGCTGCACCTCTGCCACAGATGAAGGCAGAAAGCACTAAGGGAAAAGCCCCACTGGTGTGAACAGTCCTAGTTCCAGGGTGCTAGTGGCCTAGAAAGAGCAGCCCTCATGATGCTCCTGCAGCTGGTTATTTCCTGGCTGATTATTCTCCCATTGTATTTACTGCAGTCAAGACCCTGCCTAGTTTCCCCATGTAAATGAACCCATCACACAAGGCATCCTGTTGCTTTGGTTTGGGAAAGGGCAGCCACACTCAGGAGGTGCTGGCAGGAGGGCTGTCACTCTGGTCCTTTCCTCTCCCATCATTCCCAGACTTCTGGATAACTAAGTGGGAAATGAAATCGATGGAGGTGTTCTGGACTGTAGAAGGGGTATGTGCTTACCTATCTGACAGTGATGTCTCCAGGAAGGGTTTACATATATGCAGGACAAGAAGCTAACATCTAAATTCCTTCCCCTTCTTTGATAAATGCTGTTAAATAGAAGTGGCCAGCAGTAGGAGAGGACACACCAGTTTTCTAAAAGAGTGCAACAGTTCCTTCTGTACTGCTTACACAAGTCCAGGTTCAAGTGGAGGCTGAGATCATGACTTCAAGATGACAGTATTTTGGGTTTTAATTACTTTGTCATCTGATAATCCAAACATTAGTAATCCTGATTTATTTTGTCACATGCTCTGAGATGACTGTCATCACCACCACCACCACCATCACTACCATCTCTAAACATTGTCATTACTAACACCATCTTACCATCATACCCATCATCATCAGCATCATCATCACCATCACCATTGTCATTATTGTGACCATAATGACCAAAACCATCTCACAACCATCATCATCATCCTCACCATCATGACCACCATGATTATCATCAACATGACCATCACTATCACCACCACCATCACCATAACCACCATCACCACCATCACAATATCCTCACCATCATCACCACTATTATTGTGATCATGACCATCACCACCACCATCATCATGACCACCATGACCATCATCACCATCATGACCATCAAGATTATCATCACCATGGTTATCATCACTACCATCACCATCATCACGACCACCATGACTACCACTACCACCACCACCATCATCATCATCACTGTCATTAGCACCATCACCATAGTGACCATCATGACCATCACCACCATCACCACCATCATCCTCACCATCATAACAACTGCCATGGACCTGATAGATTCCCCACTGAATTTTATCTCACCTATAAGGAGGAGTTAACATCTCTCCTTACTAAGCTATTCCAAGAAATTGAAAAGGAGGGAACTCTCTGAAACACTTTTTATAAGGCAACCATAACCCTTATACCAAAACCCAACAAAAACACATTAAAAAAGGAAAATTACAAACCAATATCCCTGATGAACATAAACACAAAAATCCTCGATAAAGCAAACCACATTCAAAAACACACAAAGAAAATAATTCATCATGATCACATGGGCTTCATTCCATGGATGCAAAGCTGGTTCAACATACACAAATCAATAAATGTGATTCATCACTTAAACAGGATTAATGACAAAAACTGTATGATCATCTCAATTGATGCAGAAAAAGCCTTCAATAAAATCCAGCTCCCATTTATGCTCAAAACTGGGCATAGGAAGATAGGGATCAAAGGAACATATCTTTTTAATTTATTTATTTTATTAAGAAGTTTAGTTATTGTACAATCAAAAATGCATCCAATGAAACAATATGATATGTATATATTCTTAAAATTAGATTTACCCCCTAGAGCCCACTCTATTCTCCCACCCTTACCCCTCCCCCTGCTCCTGCCCCCTCCTTCCAGATACATCTCTATGAATGCCCTAGGTTATGTGTTACTACACCTTTGCAGGGTCTAATACATGAGAGTTGACCATATTTCACACAGGCCAGGGTCTAGCTCCAGCCTCCACAGATGAGTGAAGACATTCGATCGTTGACTCTTTGGGTTAGGCTAACTTCACTCAACATGATTTCTTCCATTGCCATCCATTTACCTTCAAAGGCTGCAATATCATTGTTTCTAATAGCTGAGTAGAACTCCATGGTATATATATACCACAGTTTTTGGATCCATTCATTCAGTGAGGGGCATCTGTGTTGTTTCCATAATTTAGCTATTATAAATTGAGGTGATATGGACATAGATTTTGCTGTGTTGCTATAATGTGGTGATTCTAACTTCACTGGAAAAACATCCAGAAGAGGGATAGCTGGATCATATGGTGGGTCCATTCCTAATTTTTTGAGGATTCTCCACATTTCTTTCAATACGGGCTGGTACCAGTCTGCAGTTCCACCAACAGTGTGCTAGTGTTCCTATCTCCCCATAGCCCCACCCCCAGCATATTTTATTGCTTATATTCCTTATTTTTGCCCGTCTGACTGGAGTGAGTTGAAATATGATGTGTCTTGGTTAGCTTCTCCTTTGACTAGGCCTATTGGATGTCCTATACACTTCCTGGATGTCCTATATACTTCCTCTATTTTAATATGGGAAAATTTTTCTTTAACTGTTTCATTGAGAATGTTCTTTATGCCATTAATTTGAATTTTGATTTCTTCTTATATCCCAATAACTCTTTTATTGTTTCTTCTGATTTTGTCCCAGACATTTAGAAAATTATGCTCATGCTTTGTGAGTTCTGAGGTTTTTTTTTTTTTTTTTTTGTCATCCATGCTCTCGCACTTACTCAACCTATCCTCATTGTTGGACGTTCTTTCTTCAAGAGTTGAGATTCTGTTTTCTGTAGAAGTTAGTCTATTATTAAAATTTCACATCATTTTCTGATGTGATTGACTGATGATTTTAGTTCTGTTATTCCTTTTCCAATATGTCTATTTCTTTGATAATAGATGTTTTCATCTCCTGAGTTTTCTCACTTAGTCCCTTCATTAAATCTTTTAGTTCATGGCTCCTTTTAGTAATTAGATTGTCAATTTTTTCTAGGTTTTCATCCTGCTCACTGTCCATGGGCTCCTTGATAGGGAGTTGTGGGTTTGAGATGAACATTTTCTAGTTTTATCCTCATTTTTGAAGAGTTTCTTTTAGATCTTCCTTGTGGGGAAGCAAGCAGGTCTCCAGGTGCTTCTTCCTTGCAGGTCAAAGGGTCAGGTCAGACATTACCCCTCTGATGACCACTTTCTTCCAGAAAGCTAGTTTTGCTGGAACCTCATTTTGCTGTACCTTTTGGACCTAGGCTCCAGGGCACAGATGTAACCTGTTGAGGGTGTGAGGCAGCTCACTGGATTGTTGAAGCACTGTGGTGGGGTTGCATCACTAAGTCATAGCATCCCAGTGGTGTGGGGAAAGCCAGAATAGGCCTGCCTGCATGCCACAATGGGACCTGACATCCTTGATGGTGGGAATGGGCCCAATATATCTGGAACTGGAGGGTATGCACTGCAGCTGGGCAGTTCTGGGTGGGGGTCCTAGATGGGGGTGTCCTGAGCACCTGGCAGCCCAGGATCAGAGGTCTAGGCCCGTGTAGTGGCTAGGCAGGGTGGCTGTAGGCAACGATCCTCCTCAGGTGTGTCCTGGGCACCTGCTGGCCAGGGACCAACAGCCTGGGCTCATGTGGTGGCTGGGCAAGGTGCTTCCAGTATGGGGTCCTCTTGTTTTGAAAGTTTTAAAGAAAACCTTATTTAAACCTGTTTTTAGGGTTTTAAAATCCATATATATTTTACTGATTTTCATACATGCAGCTTTTCACCTTTCTTCTGGTTGGATAGCTCTGCCTGCTTGGGCTGTGGCCTCCCAGGGCATGTGCCTTAATTGCATGTGTCTGGCTTCTTCTTCTTACAACCTACATTGGAATCATAGGTGACCTCGAAGAGACTTCCAGATTCAAGAGCCATGCTCCATTCCCCTCCATGGATCCCAGGACACTGTGGCAACCTGATTCCTGCTTCTTCCAGAGCAGTATACGTCTCCATATGGGGACTTCTCAGTGGCTGCCTCCATGCAGGTGTCTGGGGAGGCTTCTGTCATGCTGCTGTGCACTCAACAGGTTTCAAAGACAACACTTTCCACCATGGGAGTCCTAGGAGCCATTTCTTTTTATAATGATTTCTTCCTCACTTCATTCTCTTCCTCAGGAGCTGATGGGAACGTGTCCAGCCAGTTTCCCTTCCTGATTCTGCCTTATAATCCCTGGATTTCTGAAGCTCGGAAGAACTGAGCAGCCTGTTTGCAACTCATTTATTCACACTTCTGTTATGTCTAAAATTCAAAGCATAACTTGAATTTTAAATTTTGACTATTATACTCTTAATTTCCATGTTAACTAATTGACTGTTTGTGCAGTAGCCCCTCCCAACTCACTCGGGCCATTTCTTGCTTTGGTTCTGAGGTGTTGCATGGTTGTGGGACGGGCTGTTCCCTCAGGGGTGGACTCTGCAGAGCCCTGCTTGAGTTCACACTCTCCCAGGGAGAGGCAGACAGTGGCTTGACCCTGGATCTCTGGGCTCCTGCATCTCCACTGTCTCTAACAGTACCCTCTCCGTGCCTGGCTATGCTCTGCCTGGGTCCTGCTCCCTCTGCCAGTTTCCTACCTGGCTGAGAGGGAAACCTAGGGCTAGACAGCAGAGGCCTCTGAGTGTGAGTGGATCCCTGGCTTGCATACAAGATGTCTTCAGTGGAACCTCTGGGACTCCTCCTGGTTGCAGATTCTCTGAGAGTTCCTGTTTCTGGTCCATCAGCATGGCTATCCTTTCCCTTTCTCTACTATCTTTCTTTGTTTCGGAGTTCAACAGGCAGATGGGACAGATCTCAGCATATGCCTATTTGCAGTCTTACATCTGGATGAACTTCTGTTCCATTACAGAGCAGCTAATAAGCCATGCTCTGTGCAGAGGGGCTCCTTTGCGGAGATGGTTTTCTAAGGGGCCATTTCCATCAGGTTTGGAGGCTCTGGTTGTAGAAGCCTTGTGAAGAAACCAATTTGTGTTAATCTTTGTGGCGATGGAAGGAGGTGGGTCAGGCCAGGAGGGTGCATTTGAGGTCCTCCTCCTGGAAGATGGTCTTCTGGAAGGCGATCTGCTGAGAGGCTTCAGAGCTGCTCACCCTGGGCAGGCCTTGCCTGGGTCACATTCCTCCCACTTGGCTCCCATTGTGCATCATGCATTTTAATCTAACAATTCTGGCCTCTTGGCTTGCTGAACAGATGTGAAAATCATTTTTTAAGAAAAGAAGCATAACTGACTGACACCCCACAGCAACACTTCCTGTGCTGCATCCAGCAACTGAGCAGGACACTGGCAAGGTGCACAGTTTCAATCTCATCACCATTGGGAGAACAGGCCCAGAGAGGCCCAGCCTGCTGGCTGCCATACAGTGCCCTGGCCTTCTGTGACCCCTTCCTCCCGCTGCCACCAGGAGGACCCATGCACAGGAGCCATGCTTGCTGAGTGGGACAGGAGGGCTTGCCCTTGACAGACATTGGTCAACAGAAAGTGCTGGTGGAAGCCTGCTGTGGAAAGGATGTGGGGTCTCTGGGGCTCAAATCCCTGGGACACCTGGCCCCAGGTCATGCCACCACCAACTCCTGAGCTCCAACAGAATCATCCTGGCCTTGGACTATGTTTAAACATGCCCAGCGCATCAGGTTTAGGAAGGGTGATGACCACTTAGGTGCTATAAAGAACTGTAGATGAGCAGTCAGGTACCTGCCCCCAGAAGTTCCTCATCCCCCAAGAGCACAAAGAATACCCAGCTGTGCAGAGGCAGGGGAGCGGGATGGCACCTTGTGAGGGCTCCAAGAAAAGGAACTTCTGCCCAGTGCAAAGAGGGGGCAGCACTGCCGGCCAGGAGGTTCGCAGCATCTCACAAGCAAGTGAGGATCTGGGTTGTGTTCTAAGAGCAGCTGCAATGGAAGAAGGGCTTTGCCAGGAGAGTGGCCTGCATGGTCAGGCTGGGGAGGACCTCACAGTTCCTGAAGCCCTCCATACTACCCACACCCAGATCCTTCCAGAGCAGCCTGGTTTCCAAAGGCTGGACTGCAGCAAGGCCCTGCATCTGGTCAGGGGCAGAGAGGAGAGAGGGAGGTAGCCATGAGGCAGATGGGCTTGGAGCCCCATAATAGGCCCCCATTCTGCTTGCAGTGTGCAGCTGGCCTGTGTCATGGTCCTCTTGTGCAGCTGGCCTGGGCCCTGGTCCTCCTTGCAGTGTGCAGGTAGCCTGTGTCCTGGTCTTCTTGTGCAGCTGGCCTGCGCCCTGGTCCTCTCTGCAGTGTACAGCTAGCCTGTGTCCTGGTCCTCTTGTGCAGCTGCCTGTGTCCTGGTCCTCTTGTGCAGCTGGCCTGCTCTCTGGTCCTCTCTGCAGTCTACCATTGGCCTGTGTCCTGGTCCTCTCTGCAGTGTGCAGCTGGCCTGAGCCCTGGTCCTCTTGTGCAGCTGGCCTGTGTCCCGGTCCTCTCTTCAGTTGCCGCTGGCCGGTGTCCTGATCCCCTCTGCAGTATGAAGCTGGCCTGTGTCCTGGTCCTCTCTACAGTGTGCAGCTGGCCTGTTTACTGCAGAGCTCCACATTGTGACCCTGAGTGGGCAGCCCCAGTGTCAGAGCTAGACTGTCTACTGCAGGGTGGAAGAGGAAGCTGTTCTGTGGAACCATCATTCTCATTTACCTGGTGTCCTGCTCTTCTGCCACCACCAGGTGCTTGTGCAGATTTGGGGTGATAGCTGAGTAGAGACTGTGTCACCTGCCCAAGAACAGCTCGCACAGCCCAGCCCAGGATCTTCACTGGGGCTATACCTGGCCTGCACCCAGCCAGGTCCTGGGACTCAGGGCCACGGGCCTGTGAGCACCCAGCAGGCGCTGCATCCAGCATGTTCCTATGGCTCTCCTCCTGTGCTCCCCACTCCATTCTGGGGTCCTCGTGGCCAGCAAGTTCAGCCTCTGAATTCAGTGTGGTCAGTATGGGGCTTGTGGGGCTCCAGGAAACAGGGCCTCTTCACTGGGTACCATACCAGGATGTGGAAGTGACCCCATTGTCCTCCAATCCCCTTCCAGAAGCTTCCTTCTGCCCTTCAGAAGGCAGCACCAGCCATGGAGGACACATGCAAGGCAAATGAGCAGGGGCAAGCAGTCTTTGTTTCCTACATCTAGCTTTAGATGTGGTTTCAGGAAAGGGTAGTTCAGGCCCCTACATCCTTAGGTGACTTCAATTGTTGGCAGAGCCTGAGAAGAGGTACTGGCGAGAATCAAATCAAAACGGATCAAGGAGCTAGGAATTAAACCAGCTACCTTGCAACTGACGGAAGACAAATTAGGTCCAACACTTCACCATTTGGGAGTAGGCAAAGACTTTCTCAACACGTCTCCTAAAGTGAAGGAAGTAAAGTCCAAAATCAGTGGATGGGATGGCATAAAGCTAAAAAGCTTCTGCACTGCCAAGGAAACAATCAAAAGAGTC